>MU868781.1:14289-49623 GCA_036418205.1 Ostertagia ostertagi | reverse complement strand
AAGAGTGTTATCCCAACTATCCTGCTTTAAAACATTGATATCTCAAATCTGTAAGCTAACCCATCTGTTAGCGGTTTGTTTATCCCATGAGCTTCCTTCTCACTCACTTCATTTTTGCGGACGGGACTCACATACATATACACAAACCGACACACAAAGTTAGCGCTTTATATAATAGAAGGATATCAGGATGATTTAGCGGTGGAATATTGATGCCAATAATTTTGCAATGGAAATAACCACTATCGTATATCATTAAACGTCCATCATACATTCTTAGAGACTTTGGGTAGCGGTCGAACGTATTTTATGTTGATGACAACAACGCAATGAGATGATATTGAAGTGAATTGCGTTATCTAGAATATGGTTTTAAATGGTCTCCATGTTCCTACGAATAGCGCAATTATCGGCCCTTATCGGCCCTTATCACTTCCTGCACCCCAGCGAACATGTTCCGGTCCCACCCTCTACACCACTTCTTGGAACCAATGCCCCACCATTGCTGGGACACGCGCTATGAATTTCGTTGAATTTGCGTTTCAGCGCCTCTTATCAAATCTTATCAGTCGGTATCACTTTCAAACTCCACCAAATATGTTGCCGTCCCACCCCCTATACCATACTCAAAACACAGCGCTCCATGCCTGCGGAGAAGCGCGCAGTGAATTTCGTGAAATATGCATTTCAGCGCCTCTTATCAGATCTTATCAGTTGGTATCACTTTCTAAACTCCACCAAATATGTTGCCGTCCCACCCCCTATACCATACTCAAAACACAGCGCTCCATGCCTGCGGAGAAGCGCGCAGTGAATTTCGGGAATTTATGCATTTCAGCGCCTCTTATCAGATCTTTATCATTGGGTATCATTTTCTAGACCCCACCAAATGTAAACCCGTCCCACGCGTTGTACATCACTTCACTTCACATCACTTTGGAACCAACGCCCACCACTACTGGGACGCGCGCTATGAATTTCGCTGAAATATGCTTCAGCGGCTCTTATCAGATCTTATCATTGGGTATCATTTCTAACCCCACCAAATGTAAACCCGTCCCACGCTGTACATCACTTCACTTCACATCTTGAGCCAGCGCCCCACCATGCTGCGGAAACGCGCTATGAATATCATGAAATGGCGTTTTGCAGTCGGTATCACTTTATAAACCCACCAAATATGCGTCCCACCCCTACATCATGCTCAAAATACGGATTTCATGCCTTGCAGCGAAAGGCGTCTATGAATTTCGTGACAGACGGACGTACGTACAGACACCCACACACACAGACAGAGATACTTAGTGAATTATATATAGTAGGATAATAGCTAGAAGCTGCTAATCTAAGCAAGTAAACCAAGCGCTCCAGTAAATTTTACCCAAAATCGTTCATATTTCGTTGCATCATACTAGCTGGTGCTCACTGTGATGGGGTAGGAAGATGCTGGTCATTTCTAAGTAAACGCTACGCATACGACTTGTTATACATACATATACGACTTGTTTTGTTTGTTAAGTGCTGTTTTACCGCCGCATTTCGCGTTGCGAATGTTTCACAAGAATGCTGGGTTGTGCTCATTGCATTGTACTGGTCATTGCCGATATCGGCTAACCGGCTCAACACGTTAGACGTGTGGGTGCTGAAAGCTATGGTACGTATACCATGAAAAGCTGAGTTTGAATGTGTTGCCCCGGTAGCGTAACTGGTAGCGCACTTGCCCGGAAAGCGAGAGGTGCGGGTTCTAGTCCCGCCTGGGGCGAAAGTTTTGTTCACAACCCAGCATTCTTGTGAAGCTACGCATGGATTTCGCAAAATTTTGATGCGATCAGAGTAACAGGGGCTATCACCGCGGTGCGGGTATCCAGCAACCATCCGGACAGCATCATTTTACAACCCTGCCAAAAATACGTAAAAGTCTTTTCTACGAGGAGCTGCTTGTGTTTCTGCAAGCAAACTTCTTCTGAGTTCAATGGAGTAATGCGCATAAACCCTAGCTTTCTTTTTGACTCAGTATTTAGCAAAAAGATTTATCCAATATTAAAGAAGAAGAGAGACTCTCACCACTGTCTCAGTGCTAACTAATGTTGAGAGCTCAACACCAGTTATCACTCAACTACACTCCCAGAAAGTTGAGCGAAAGTCTATGCTTCTTTTTCTACAGTTGTTCAACATTACTTCTTCCTAATCATCACTGGCGAAGCTCTTGGCTCTATGACTGGTAGGTGCCTCATTTGAAAAGAGCACAGACGCTAGCAGCAACAGTTTAAGATGGGTGGCCTTTTGTGATGTGTACAGAGTGTCGCAAATCTTTCTGAACAAACCAATTGCTATCTCGATTGCACCCGTTTCTCGTCAGCTCAACGTGTCCAGGCTCCTTACTCCGATTTGGATTGATATTCTCTACGACCGAATGGAAAGCAGGTGCAGTATTTCGGAGAAACATACAGCACAATGCACTCGACTACTGAAACGCAAAGCGGACTTCTCTCCACCATTCTGGCAATACAACACTGCCGCTGTCTGTGCTGTTTTGCAGTACAGACTACAGTGAAACAGCTAAACTTAAACAGACCTATTCACCACTAAAAGCCATCCACATTTCATCTTTTGGTATCTAATGTTTTTATGAAAGTGCCCACATGACATCAAGTTGATCGTTAGCTAGCCGAAGCCCGACTCTCACAGTGGGGTTTCTCGAAAGGCACTGACTATGGTTGACGAGTGAGTAAGGGTCATAATGTTTACACTGGTTACAAAACAGATAATTTCGGGAAATCGATTCCTCAATACATTAAACTAGTTCCACCATGAACCCCTAGCCTCAGTTTCGCTTTCTATCGACTTGTTTTCGACGTGATTTTCTGTCGTGTTCTCCGTTCGTTTCACTTCACGACAGGAAAATCGGCGTTTCCTACCGGAGGATCATTACTGTTTGAGGGATAGCATGGAGTGAGCCAATTCAACCGCGAGGAGCGGCCGCGGATGGCCCTCCCCCACGAGGAGCGTGAAGGCGCGCATGGTTTGGCATGAATTTGGGAAGGTGCTCTAGAGTATTTTAGGAGTAAGAAGTGAGGTGCACTCACCGACGTATATGAAGGAGTCATTGATACGCTGAGGGAGATGTGGTACCACTGTTGTGATGTCGTTCTCGCTTCCTATTGCTACCACCCAATCATAGTTTAAAAACTCTCTAACACGGATTTGGAGAGGAGTGTTTTTCGGTATCACTTTCTTCAGCGGAATACGAGCATTCTGAAAATCTCTTTTTCAGCTTTATTTTTAATCCATCGAGCTCAAATCTGTGAGCTCCGTGAACAGAACCAATGTTCACGATGTTGTGTGCTAGCATTTCTTCTATAGCAGTTGTCTGTCTGTCGTTCCTTTCCTGTGATGTACGCTTTTCATCCCTTCACCTTTGCGGGTGGAAAAGCCATCCTCCAATGTGCCAAAAGCGATCGTCATTATATAGTGAGGCGTAATCGAAATACAGATCATTAGAATGTTTTGTTTGAATGTTGGATTTTGTTGCGTGTGCCTTCGTGAGTTCTTTGTGTATTTCTTTGACCGTGACTTCATACTAAAAAAAGAGACACTGATAATGGTTTTGAGTGTTAGGATTGACTGGACTAATAATTTGCTTTCAGAAACTATTGCCACCTTTTCCGTTAATCGGTCACAATGGCAGTAGGACACTTCGGCTCACACTATACTGATCAGAGAAGGGACTAGTCTGCACTAGATGGAAAGTGGTAACAAACAATAACAGTCGGTAGTGGAAGTCATAATGCAGTAACCAAGAAATGATGAAACAGCGTCGGAGTTGACCGACGACTTATGCCTTTCTAGAGTTTTTCGGGTCCCCTATGATGTGTGGAGTGCCAGCGACGTTTGGTATTCAAATTTCGTCGGAATAGGTAAAGGTTTGCGGATCACTAGTGTGAGAGCGTTACTAAATCCATAATTCTGTCTGTGAAGGTAGATTTCATACTGAAAGATTTTATGTCATCAAGTGTTTTATAGCTAGACTCTCCAAATTTCTATCGCCAGATGGATATAGGGAGAGAAATGGAGTAAAAAGAGACGTACAGCTTAATCGCCAGCATAAAAGCTATGAGGTGTTTCGAATGTAGCAAAGTTTTTTGACCTCTATTTTCAAAAAGGCATATTTTCTTTTGAATCAAATATTTTTCGTCGTTACAAAAAGTGTTGGAAAGCATCAGTCCTTTTCAACGGGATGCGTACTAGAATGTCCTCCCCACTTCAAAAGCGCTACTGGAGGGATGATATCGTCGAGCATCATTCTCACATCAGTCTTAACATTGAAGCATTTCTTACGCTGAAATTGCTGAGCTGGTTGGAAGGCGAGGTGTTGGTGCGAAAGAGGTTCTATGAGCAAAACATGTGGATTGGAGCTTGGCACGCCTGTTTGTTCAATACTTACGGGTTGTTTATGACGTTTGGCTGAGAGCACATGAAGGAAGCGTTGTTTACTTCTTGACGAACTTGCTGATTATAGAGCATTTCGTCAGCATGCAGAAGAGACATTGGCGTTGTGGTAAACTTACCCAGTTTCCAAGAGCTAGGTCGCAACAGTCCCGTAGATATTTTCGACACACTTACTTGTGGTCATAGTGCTTGCTACCATACAATTAGACTAGAATCATTTTCTCGGGAATCCTCAGACGGTTGTCCTCGACAGTAAACGCATGCTCATGCAACTTCCCTAAACCTCACTATGGAATTCTTCTAAACTGTGGAATTTCGGAGCCAGATGTGCTGCACTTCTGGAACTGCTTCTTCGGTCGTATCTTCTAAAGTTACTTCGACAAGTCTAAGGAGCAGTACCTTAGAGTTCCACACAAGGTCAAGAAGATTCTAGGAAGTCAGTCTTGCAGTGTGTAGATGGACGGGCGTTTGTGCGAGAATCGGACAGCATCACAATTTGGACGCCTCTCTGCGATATAAGTAGCTATCTTATTAAGCGCTCACAGTAGAGGTCTGTCGTGAGGGTAACGTTGCGTGGGAGCAGTTCGTAGTGGATGATGCCTTAGCAGGCTCACCAAACACACATAATAACCCCCAAAGAATGAGGACATGCCTTTGGCTGCGTCTTGGCTTGCTTTTCCTTATCAAACCCAGCGCTTCATGAGTGTTGTAGATAGCCGCTTATTCTTCGTAGGACAATTACCATAGCCTTGGCTGGTGATCAACTGTTATTGTGTTTACACTAGATTTGTGATTGAGTGATAGATCGGCTGCGGCCTATAGCAGCCTCAGTGTCTCTAATTATTCTTCCGTAGTCAATAAAGCACTCAGTGCAGAGCTGTTACAATGAGGTGCAGGCACCACTCCTCATCCCCTGTTACGGTGGACTTCAACTAATTATCCGCGTATAGTAGAGCAATTCAGTGGCCACCTCTGAACGTCGCGCGATCGCGTTCACTCTGCTGATGAGTCACCAATTGTGCCATTGTACATCTTGCCAAGCCGATGTAGATGACCGGCGACGGTAGTTGAGTGAATATTCAAAACTTACGCTAGTTCACGCGTAGTCTGCCACAGATCCGCCTCCACCAATTGCCGCAAACAATCATTGCGGATCGGGATACATTCCGACCGTACAGGAACTCCAAATCTAGAGTTTCCTCGCGAAAGCGTATGAATCAAACTCAAGCAGTGCCTTTAGATGCAGTGCTTTCTCCAAATGCAGCGGTAACTGGATAACGCTGGTGATTCGCCAGACTTGAAGTCGTGCAGTAGAAAACCACGAAGGTACTGTTGCGGAGCCTCCATCTTGCAGAAATGACATAGGCTCGAATTTAAAGCTCCTAGCGACGGTCATCTTGCACAGACGTGTCCTCCTTATATATATATATATACATATATATTATATACAAGTAATAATGCTGGAAGTAATTGCACAAGTAGAAAATGTGCGGCTAAAAAACCGCAAGAGCTTCCCCTATAACCTATATACAAGCAGGCGATAAAACACTGACAATGATGCCCATACAAACATATTTTTGCTTTTAATAGCCCGGTGGAGGATCCCTGCCAGTTTTGCTTCATGATACATGCAGAGCCTATAATCGGGTCAATCAAGAGAAACTGATCTAGTGTTTTACTAACCATTGCTAATTTAAGCATATTCTTTTCTACAAATGCAGCATGGTAATCAGAGACCACATCTTCGTCTGCGCCACCATAACGTCTCCCTGAAAAAATGGCGCGGAACATTTTCGAGAAAAAAGCATTTTATCTTGAAACAGCTTGCAGAATTTTTCTCTAGGTGTGCGCTGTCTCTTTCACTGGGAGCATTCCGCTTTTACTCACGCTTATTATTCGAGCGCTCCCCAAGTAATATGACTTCCACCAAAAAATTTCACTCAATTTTTCACACACATATACGAGGAGAAGTACCGTCAGGATAGTGGGTCGTAAAAAGGATTGTTGGGGTATTCCCAGAGCGCTCACCTTCAGTCCAAAGCATTTTGTTATCATCAGCGTACCAAAGCATCGGGCTGTGGCAAGATATATCCTTAATAATAGGCTGAGAATAATGCTGCCTTCCTTCAAAATGGTTCATCGACTCACCTTGCTCATAGATCTCAGCAATTCCGCGGATTTTTTCGGAAGATTATATGGAGGTGGAGGTAGACTCAACTTCCGATTCTTCTTGTACGGAACAACAAATTTCGCTACTGCTAGTGCAATGCCTAATACCACAATTGCAACTATTCCAATAATAACAAACAGCAGGGAGTCAGTGTTTGAACTTTCCTGTGGGCTCTCCTTACCAACAAATTGTCCTATAATTGTTTTTCTCATCAAAATTAATTACGCGATTGAATTACTAGGCCAGCCCCTCGCTCTACTTGGACTTCTCTACCACTCCAATGCGAATAAAGTTTCTAGGTCTAAATACGAGAAGAGAGGAAAGTTTGCGACTGAGCAAAAAAGACTCTTGCGGCTCAAGGATTGCAAATATGACTTTCAAGAAATCACGCATGCTCACCGCGTTGCGCACACAGCATGGTTCTGCGGCGACCTGGGATGGTGCGGTATAAATTCTTAAATTTGGCCCAATACACTTCGAATATTTGACTTTCAAGCTGAATTCTGTCCGAATGCCCCACACCTTATACCTTTTACCCTTCCCTTATTCATCCACCAATCCGTCCCTTTTTTCCTGTCTTGGACTCCCTCTGGACCGATTTCTAAATTATTTCTTTGCATGTCCCACTATCTTTTCTTCTTCGCCAACATCTCCCCACTTTTTTTACACGATCTGCATACCATCTCTGAGCCGATTTCTATTACTAGCGGCGAAGTTCGCTTTTTTGTGTATCTTCCGAACACCTTCGGAAATTCCCTTCCTTTCTTCGTCCACTTCTCTATCAGTCTCCCGAACTTTTTGAAACCGAGTTATGAATTTTTGCAAATAACTCCTCCCATCCACCCACTTCAGACATGCACCGCCCAGCGATGACAGTTGACCTTCACCCCTTCACCCACCTCTATCCATCTTTTCCCGGTCTCCGGGACTGCCAGGAATAGAGTTGTGAATTTTCTTCGCAAGCTCCGCTCACTTGGGTGCACGTCCCACCCACCAATAACAGTTGACTTCCTTTCCGTAGGCGGACACAATCTACTTTTTTCCCGGTCTTCAGGACTTCTTGAAATCGAGTTATGAATTTCCGCGGACTCCGCCCACTTCGGACATGCCCTGCCGCCGATGGCAGTCGACCTCGACTCCCTCACCCATCCACCCATTTCCCAATCTCTGGAACTCTTGAAGCGAGTTGAACTTCCGTCGCAAACTCCGCCCACTTTCGTCAGGCCTAGCCCACCAAGGACAGTTGACTTCCACTCCATCACCCACCTTTATCCAATTTTTTCTGACTCCCTAACACTTTTTCCCGAATTATGAGTAACTGTAGAAAATGCCGCACAATTCAGAGCGTGCTCCGCCCATTGTGGGCGGACTTCCACCTACGTCATGTATGCTGAGAGCACCTTAGACGTTACTCCCTACACCGATTTGTTTTCTGCTCCGTAGGCTCTCTCCCAACCGAGTTATGAAATTTTTCATAAACCACTGCATTTTTAGAGAACGCCCCGCCTTTTAGGCGTGGGACTCCCTAATTCGATGTGACTTACCAATTCACGCGTTTGCCCACTTTTTTGGCCTAGTTTCAGGGTTGTTTTGTCATTTAATTCGAAATCTTGGTCGTCAGTACAGTTCATTTCGATGCACGCCACGCCCACTGTAGGCGAGGCTCCGCCCAGGTGATATTGCTTTTTACTTCGTGAGATTTTGCCCACTTTGCCCGGTCTCTCCGGGCGGATTCTCAGGCGCTAGGGAGTTTCGAGACAGACATACAGAACGAGAAAGCGACAGAACGACAGAAAACAGACGAGGGGTTTCATATTAAGTAGGATCATATCCAGTGCTCATATTTACAACGGGTTTGCTTACGCTGGCTTTGCCCTCAAAATAGCATAAATACGTGTACGCCTTAGAGAATAACCTTTTAATATGAAAAGTCTTTATCAAACATGGCACAATCTATTAGGCTGCCACAATAACAAGCACTGTTTTGTACAAATGGGTTGTTTTGTACAATCCTCCAACATAATAATAAATCATTTCGCTCATCCCTATTATCCGAATAAGCGCTTTCAAAATCAACTGCCAATCATCAGTCAATTTTCAGATAATGAGCGGATGCCGTTGTGGCACAAAATAGCTTCCAGGATTGTGTGAATTTTGTGTGTAGACGTTTCCGAGTTTCGATACATTCTGCTTGAAGGCAAAGCTTGGGCTGAAACCCACTCAAAAAGCCCCTAACGTGGCTAGAAATGCTAGGCACGCGAATGCAGAGGCGTCACCTTCCTGCATTGAAACGCGTCGCTAAGATGCTAGGCGCATGAACTTCTCACAGAAACCACCCAGCCTAGCATGGTCAGCCCACCTTTCGATATCTTGTCTGCGTCCCTTACTTGATCTGCTATGCTCCCTCTACTCGGACTTCTCTACCACTCTCCGCGCTCACATTATCCCTCGCCTGCCTTCTGAACTTTTCCGCAGCGCAGAGCAAAAGGTTCGCATTTCCCGTGCATTTCGCGATTTTTTCCTTCTTTCTCCGCTGGTGGTTCACCTTCCATCTCCACTGTTAGGTTTGAGTAGAATTCTCATCAGTCCAATCCTGATTCTTCCCTTCAATATAGTGACATAGCAAGCATCAAGCGTTCGACAAAACAGGCGGTCAGAACTTGCAAATGCCAAACGAAAACAGTGGATGAGGTAGAAATCAATGATGAGCCACGATAATTTTGGTAGATAACTCTCGATGTGTGCATTACGTCATAATAGAATAGAAGGGCTAAAGGTTCGAATCTTTGAAATGAAGTTACTTACACCAATGGCACATGGTCTAATTCGAGGCGGAACTCTAACTAATAAAGCCTTCAGGTGGGTCCGATCAATTGCAGTGGCTGGTAATCACTGCATCCATCTGAGCTGATTACTAAGCAATGAGGTGCTTTCTACAACCGCTAAACAACTCACTGAACAGAGCTGAAGAAATTTCCTCCCTCACTGTTTAACATGCGCCCCTCATCAAAACTGCCTTCAACTGCTTGATGCAGACATCTATAGGTAAGCGCTGATGCGGCGATGACGTCAAATGTTTTGCTAGCTATGCTAACGACGGCAAAAAATCTCAAAGAAGCAAATCCAACGATCTACACTGATCTACACTACGATAGCCCTTACCACTATCACACTGCGTTTCCTCTTCAGAGCTGTTTTCAGTAATCGCTTAGAAGAAGCAGTACCGAGCTCAAGGTATACGCAACGGTGTACAAGGCACCTCCAATGGTTTGACAAAGTAAGACGTTTCCTGGTCAGTGCGCAATAGGTCGTTTCTTGCATAGTTCCAGCTGTGCAAGAATTTTAAAGCTTTGAAATATGATGGCGCGCAAATCTTGGTCCCTATTAGTAAATTCAACACTATGTTCAACGTTATACAAAAATGAAGAAAAGTGTATAGCTCGTCATACTCTGTGGCAGACTAGAGTTGCTCGGTATGATGTATGAGTAGCTGCAGACCCGACCCCAGCCGTGAACAACACCATTCTTGGAGGGAAGGGTATCCATGACGGGATCGAAAAAAGTAGAATTCTTGAAGATCAGCTGGCAGCTTATCAGGCTGCCTGCTTGGATGAAGGCAGATTGTTGTTTGTTGGAAAAATACCAAGTGAGTGAGATCTTGAAATCTTTGAAGATTACTTGGGCGAGCTCAAAGGAGCTCGGTGTTATCTGCTTCTTCCCATGCAGCAAGACTCCGTGCCGCTTGCTTCTCGTATGAGGACGACGATCATTTCGTAATGGTGAGAGTGCCCTATACAGAAGTCTTAATGACATCCATAAAGAAAGAGTTGATGAAAGGGCAGAAGGTCGATCTCGTCAAGCAAAAAGTTATCGCAGGAAAGAAGGTCGGTTACCTTTAGGACAAATGACGTAGTGATAGAAGTTTTCTTCACCTCTCCATCTGTCATCATATTCTCCAATGCGCACTAAAACCCTTTAGGCTTTTTTCAGGTGTTTGTCGACAAATCGCATTCATCACATTTTGAATTTTCATTTGCATTTATTGACATGGAAAGGTGTCAGCGGTTGATTGCATTGACACATGCGCAGTTTTTTACATAGCGATGAAGGTTTCTGCGTTGAAAATGCGCCACCTGCAAGCGCTGCTTTGAACAGGCAGCAAAGAGAAAATCCATCAGAGTTTCATCTTCATGCTAACCCTACCTTCCTAGCCTTCGTCTTACAAGTGTTCGTCTTGCTTCGGTCGTACTTGCTTCTTCCTTATTATTTATTCTGCGCCTGTTACGCTCAAACATCTGTGGATCAAGCAGAAGAAAAGGACACCAATGAAATGGTTTCAAAAATTGTGCAATCAATTTTCAAGCTACTGTGCAAGAATTGGTGCTTCAGAGCTTTGTCTCCTCGAGCATTATAATGCGCTCAGAAATGAAGAGCGAGAACTAATCGATCCTTAAGGAGGATCAATGGAAGAAATTAAAATTGGGTACGGCAATGCGCTTGAAGGGCATAGCGAGCGATATTTCATATGGAGAGAGCCGTATTCATCTGATGGAAATCGCAAAGCTGCCAACCTTGATAGTTTCAACGATCGATTCCCCGCTACAAAGAGAAGAGGTGCTTTTTCTGCGGCGCTTGAGGAGCTCACCATAGCGCTTCTTGGCCCGCCGTTAGAGATGATGGAGTCCGTTGAAGCGGAGCAAGCTGGAGCAAACCATTTTCCTCCGTGTTCACCGGTGTGGTGCGCGCGAGAATGAATGTGTTCATGATGTTGAGTCAGCGTTTCTATTGCGGGAAATCAGACCACCGTTTCGCAATAGGCTGTGCTTCCGATGTGGCTTAACAAATCCAAATAAAAATCGGTGATCATGAAGAAATGCTTCTGGAGAAGAGAAGGAATGCGAAAAAAAACTTCAAATAAGCATCGATCAGCTCATCGGCGCTCACTGACTTACACTGGAGTAGAACATAGCTTCCACTAGTCAACGTAATAATTAAAGCGCCAGCGGTTGACTGCATTGCCATATACGCACTCATTAGAAGTCAAGGAGATGTAACAGAGGCGACAGCTGCAGGCGCTGCTGAAAAAGGAGCACTGCCATAAACAAGGAGACCTCCCTTTTCTGCTCGGCCTGCTCTTCCTTTACTTTATTTTACAAGCGCTTCTCTTGCGTGTGTAGTAGTTGTTCATTGCTTTTTCCGTAATTCGTACGTGTATCATTCAATTACGAGGTTGAGATTTTTTTATTGTGAAGTCACACCGGCACAGGACCAGGGACGGTGGGCTATGGAACAGACACCGCAAACAGTGCGAAGGATTCAGGTTACTCTAATTAGATATGCTCGCTCTACTTAATTGATATGCTCGAACGAATTTTAACACGTTGACGACAACGCGTGTTTTGGGATTTTGCGCCGGGTGGGACCACGGCAATTTTGCAGGCGCCGCCGCCTCACATAAAATCTGTGAATTTTGAGCTTCCTTCGCAAAGCTCGGAAACAACAAATTTTTCAAATGATATTCGATGTATCAAACTTATCATAGGGGGCATTTGTAAAAGTTCGTGCGAATTGACGTTTTCTGGCAATGAAAAGGCATGTTTTTGTTGCTTTTGCTGTCGTAAACCTCAAAATTATTTCTGACACGGTTGCTCCACTAAAAACATATATCTTGCTATATGTGTAGGTCTGTACTTACTTCTACTATTCTTTTTTATGACCAATGTTGTCAGGATTTGGAGAAAACCAGGAATGAACACAATTCGGTTGACTTGGAAAACTTTCGCTAAAATGGAGCTACCATTCGATGAACCTCGCCTTGTCTAGTAATATTATGGGGTGGTCCTTAGAATATATGCAAATAGGAAAAGATGTCGCGCATACGTGAAAAAAATTAATAATTTGTTTGTGCAGCGTATGCGCTGCACACGGTCCCACACGGTCCTCATGGTGTGCAGCGCATGCGCTGCAGAATGTCGTCAACATGTTAAGCATCTGCCGGCAGTTGTTTATCATGGAACGACCAGTTGAATTGCAGTAAAAAACCGGTAATATCATGTAATGTCGGGCTATCCAGTTTCTAGCTCCTCAGTTCTCACGAAAAGGCTCTGCACCAGTTTCTCAGGAGGAACTTTGCAAAAAGCTTATCCGAAGCACGTACTCTTCTCAAGAGGCTTCCCGCGAAAACTAGTTGTTTAGGTGATAATTTCCAATGAGAAAACGGTCTACTCAGAGGATCCTCACACCGATGCATTTTTTTTGAAAGATCCCCGTGATTAACCAAAACACTTCTAAACCCGATTATGGTGAGGGAAGTATCATGCTGAAAGGCGAGTTCCACAATGATGAATGCTCTAGATCGTCCGTGGCTCCGTGCACACGAACTGACAGACAGGAACACCAGGGCGAGGTAGGCCGTCAAATAGTGCCTTGTAGCTCAGACGAAGAGGAATTCATTATTCAGGCAATACGGCTACCCGCGTAAGTCTGTCCACCAAGTCGTGCATAGAGGAGACAAAACGCAATGGGCTAGTTAGCTTCCTCTCCTTACATAGCTCCCGTTGAGACATCTGAAGCTTTTCGTCTGAGATATCGCCATCAGGAGAGAATTTTGCTGACCTGGCTGATTATTTTGGGACTTATGATTGGTTTGGTATGAAAAAGGCCTTTAGTTTCTGAGGTGCATCCATTTTTGGTCTGTCGGTCACAAACGGTTTAGTGCCTAATATGCCTCGAATTTTTCTCTTGCGATCATGAAAGTGGTGTGAACTAAGACAGTTCAAATCGCTATGGCTACCAGACATAATTTCAAACAGATTGATGTGTGGCCCCTAATCAATCTGTTCGAAGGCGTATGGAGGCGAATGCTAATGGCGCGTCCATATATTATACATTGAACGCACTGCGTTAAAACCCCAGTGTGCGCCCACTTTATCTATACCCACTGACGGCCTCTGTAGTTTGTGTGCGGTGTTTTCAAGATTTTGTTATCATTAGTCGCTATCGTTCAACAATTTCCTTACTTTTTACGATTACGGTGTTTTTTGTACACAATATAGTATAACATGCTACTCGAAAAACAAAAAAGCTCCAAAGAATAAAGCAACAAAAGGATCACGATGGAACACTTCGAGTGGCTAATGTGTGATGGGAGATGGAACCCTTCGATTTCAGTTCCTGTCATCACTTTTCAGCAGCTACGAAACTAACAGTGACGGGTAATGATATCAAAGCAAAGAGTGTTCTGTTTGTCTGATCTATCTTGCAAGATATCACACGAATAGATGACTAAGACCAATGTTCAAGTTAGATCGGTGCATTTGGGTAGAAGCTGTCGTTGTGCAACTATAACCATTGTCGTACAAGCGCGTCGTCCTGTGAAATCTCTCATAAGGGTACACATTCGCAAAGATGCTCAGTCTCGTCTTGATACTGGCCATTTTCCTTGGAGGAAAACCACACTCGAACGCTACTGCTAAGTGCTAGGTTTTTATTAGCGCTCTGATGAACCAAATGACTTCATCGGGATAAAGACTGAGGTTCAACACCTTCTGTAGAAGAACAAGGCTAGTTGATAATATATTCGCGTGGACATGGCGAAAATGCTAAAATTTATGTACATGTATAAATAAAATAAATGTATATTTGGATAGAGCCTTTTTCGCCCTCTTATGATAGAATTAGGCTTGCTAAAGAATAGAAAATAATAAAAATAATAAAGTTCAAGCCTCCTATCAACAGGAGAGGACATGACTATTTCTGTTTATCGAGCACGAGCACTGCTGAATAGTTGCTCAAGTTTAAACACCCTAACTTCAATGTTGATGATGACCCTATAAAGTGAGGTTGCTGA
Source organism: Ostertagia ostertagi (assembly GCA_036418205.1). NCBI lineage: Eukaryota > Metazoa > Nematoda > Chromadorea > Rhabditida > Trichostrongylidae > Ostertagia > Ostertagia ostertagi. The sequence goes on along the minus strand of MU868781.1, from coordinate 35,155 downwards.
GACTCTGGCATCAGTTGAGATTCTGATTTTTGATCAGTGGTTGATAATACCAGCAGGTTTCAAAACATTACCCAGGTTATGAACGTGGCAAGGAGTCTGGGCAATTCTACTACGGGGGGCAAAAAAAGGAGTCACTCTGCCCATGGCGCATATCATCAAACTTTTCGTCGCAAAGGACACCGCTGTTGTCAAGAGTTATACGACGAAACATTCCTTAGATGTCCTCCCATCAGCATAATCAGGTCCACCTTCGCTGCGTTCACCGTCTCCAGAATATGACGTCATCTGTCATCACCGTCAAGCTCAAGGAGGCCCACATAATCGCCCCATTTGGGAGCTGCTATGTGGTTTCTTGAATCGGCTAACTGGTGAATGGTTTCTTAGGGACACTAGATCTGACTATGCAACATGGCTTTTGACCAGCGTTCCAAAGACGTCTGAATCGTCTATGGTTTCTCGACATTCTCGTTGAGCTCGTACCGCGAAACATGTTTCCGTGGGAAAATCTTCTAATGTCGTCGCTGTAGAAAGGCTCTATGTAATTTTTTTTCGATAGAATAGAATTAGCTCTTCAAAATGCAATTGAGCTCATTCGATTTGGTTTTTGCTAAAAGTAATAATTCTGTTTTGAATGTGAGTGAGAGTGACTCTTTTTTTTGCTCCCCCCCCCTGTATAATGTAACCTGCATCAGCACACCGCCCGTTCCTTGTATAGGCCTCCCTTGTAGAGGCATGGAGTGATAGAAGTGTTTTTGTAAAAATGTTAGCTACCGGATATTAGCAGGAAGGCGGTATTATGCATGAATTCGCATCGTCCAAAGAAAAGCGAAGCAAATGAAAGAGTTCTGGCAATTTTGCCGAGTGCGGCAGATGGTACTTTCAAAAAGGCGAAAGGACCTTGTGGATACTCGGAAAGTCGAGAAGAAACGAACCTGATTCTAGTCTGGATAATCCATTTCCACTTGGAGATGCAAAATATCTATCCTCCTTTGACGTACTTGTTGCTTGGGTTGGCACAGAACTTGCCGTTCGGATTACTGTGGTTGTTGTTTGGAACAATTTAGGATTATTTGCTAATTCAACACGATGATCCTTTCCCTTAATTGAAATGTTCTTCAATTTGGGAAACAACAGTGATGACAAGTCCGGATTATCCTTCACAATAATTGCGATTCCTCTTGTATCTAAATGACAAATGATGACTGGAACTCGCTCAAATACACTTTCGAACAAAAAAAGGGACGACACTAAATTTTCACGACTGATATTACTGGTCGACTTTTCAAAAAAAGCGCAGAGCGCACAGGGCACAACACTAGTGGGGAGAAAAAGCAAAGGAACTACAGAAATGCATTATAGAAAACATTGAAACTCCCCCTATGAGGGCGGCCGTGGTATAAAGGAGAGACACATGATGAAGGAGAGGTAGACGCGAGATAGTAAGTCGTAAGCGGTAGGGCGCAGAAATCACGTCCGCATTCGATAAGGATGGCAGAACGGCAGCACACAAAGCAAGGCCTTAGTGCCGTTACCTCTCACTTTTGAGCCACGACATTGCCGTGCCTTCTGACCTGGGTCCCCTCTGTCTCACCCTAGGAGGGGCTGGCTCTTTGGACCTAATAACGACTCATGGCTTTGATGTTGTGTCGCCAGACAAGTGTCGCTCATGAGGTCAGAAACATGGAAAACAGTTTCACCGACCATTTTTTGACCCGACACTTTCGAGAGAGGAGAAATAGTTGAAGTCGTGCAGACTAGTGTTATTTGTGATGATAAGCCTTCCATTTATGGTACGAATGCCATTCAGTACTTTTGCGTTTGGTGGAAGAGCTGAAAGTTTCTAACATTTGGAAATGTGCCAAAGTCACCCATGACAACATTTTGACAATGACGTAATCTAATCATACCAAAAATTCCCGCTTGATACATTTGTCACATCGCTCACTGTCTGACCTTTTATGATATTCACAAGTTGACAAGTTGGTGGTTTTTATTATCCTCTGTACTTTTCTGAGAGAATAAGGTCACACTGAGGAACAAGTGTAGAGAAAACCTAGCAGTGATTCAAGCAATCGTTCCTTCGGCCTTGATAACAACTACCACTCTGATTTCCGGTAGGTGTGGGTGGGGTCCGTTCCTCCAAGTGGTGCCACTGGGAACTGCTCACTTTTGGAAGCTGAGCTGATCGCGTACATCCGAATGCAGAAGATAGGCCAGGGTGACAGGCCAGCCTACCAACACCTAACCTTACATCTCATTGCCAATTTCGCTTCATGAATTTCAAGATAATGCTGCGGCGTCCGCGAGAGCTGCCGTGCAGCTCAAAGCCCGGCGGGTGCGAAAACTAGAGGAGGGTTTCCGGTACAAGGGCGGCATCGGGTGGCAACTACGCTAGTCCATAAGCCCTGCAACGTATCAAAGAATCGCGTTGTAACGTAAATCTTGGCAAGCTGTCAGGCCGCTCCAGCGAGATGGTGGAAGCGCTGGAGCGCAGGGGAATCGATTTCTTGCTGTACAGGAAACGAAGTGGTCCTGCTGCAAATCGCGGATCTTGGCGACGGCTTCGAATCCATGCTTTGTGGTAGTCTCAGGTTGACTAGCGGTGTCGTTGCGATAGTTTGTGGACGTTTCCTGACTCGAGTGTCAGCGTTGGACGTTACGATGACCGCTCGATAAAGATCATTGCCGCTTTTGAGCAACGTTGATACCACTTCTTCTCTGCTTACGCTGAACGCATAGGCTGTCCCGAACGCGCCAAGGACGAGTTCTGAGCCTTGCCAGATGGAAAAACAGCTAAAATGCCATCGCCGGTGACCTTAGCGGTCACCTAGGGGCTACGAGTAGCGTCTATGGCGAGCGAATGCTCGAGTGTGCAAGCTAGCTCAATGACACCATCGTGAACACAAACTATCGCAAATGTGACTCCCATCTCATCACGTTGTACAGTGGGGATACCAGAGTGCAAATTGACTCTGTCCTCGTCAGTCAACGTGATCGAAAGCTAGTGACAGACGCAAAGACGGTGCCGTAAAAGACGGTCGCCACGCAACATCGACCACTGCTCTGCACCCTGAAGATCACCCTTCAGAAAATTTGAGCATGTTGAACAGTGATGGCTGCAAGGATCAAGTGGTGGCGACTTAAGAAAAAGGAAACTGTAGTGTTCTCTCACGTTCGGTAACCGGCATTAAGGCCTACCCCAGGATCACATTGGTGTGGCCCATGTGCACGAATGTGGTTGTACTGGTAAGAAGTGGGCCGGCAGTAAAGAAAAAGGGAAAGTAATCCGTCAAAAACGCTTAGGTTAAGGGCTCACTCACCTTCCCGATCGGCTGTGCTAAGGGATGAGAGACTATGCGCGGAGGGGAGAGTATGAGGCGAGAGAGTACTACAGATGAGAGAGCGCCAGACAACAGCCTGATAAGAAAAAAAAGTCTGCAGCGTGGACAGCTTACTTTGCAAGGCCTAGGCGCTCTTATCGGTCGGTTTCCGTGCCCGAGGACGCCACATCTGTGATTGTCCTCTGGGGTTCTATACTAGTGACCGAAGAGAAGCGTTCACACGAACTCTGCCTGGGTTGTGCCTTTAATAATTATCGACGGAACATATGACGTTGCCACCAAAGCGATAGTTCGTGTCGCTCGCGCCGCTTCCGCCGTCGCGCAAGCCTGGACGACGGAAAATCGACAAGTAGGCATGGCTATGGACTGACGCTGTCAAGGAAAAAGTCTTAAGAAAAAAAACCATCATGCGTTCCTCAGCGGCAAGAAAGTCGATAATTGGGAGAACTACCAGGAGGCGAAGAAGGCCACAGAAAAAGCCGTGGCTGTCGTTAAAGCCGCTCACTTCGATAGCGTTAGCCAGAAACTTGAGACGCGCGGTGGCGAACGATACGGTTACAGACTAACCAAGGCTCTTCATCGCCAAATGACTATCCAGGATGATATCGAGAAGCTTCCCGGCATTATCGACTAAAGCGGGCCCTTTAATGGATCGCAAGAAGGCAGTAAAGCGATACTTATTTCGAGAAAATCTCGACAGTAGTATTCTCACATCTGCCAATGCCTTCTGCTCTTCCGGTCTACAGTCCTGTCTCGAAGATAACTGTGAAAGAGACTGAAGCGGCGCTGAAGAAGATGAAGTCAGGTGAAGCAATTGAACCTGTTGAATTGGCAGCAGATCTGTGGAAGTCAGAGGGCTGGCATCACGCGGAGTGGTTGAAGGATTTTTTTTATACATGAAGAAGAAGGGCAGCCGTGCAGACTGCACGACCTGCCGTCCGATCCGTCTGCTTTCCCACAGCAGAAATATTCAAGCAAATTATAGATTGCCGAATTCGAGACATAGTGCAGCTCACCACGAATCAGAGTGGATTTGTAAGCGGCAGTGGTACAATCGGTGCAATTGAACCAATCGAAACATGCCGCTCGTCTACTGCTAGAAAAACGTCGCGAGATAAGGAAGCCTCTGCATTTTGCCTTGTTAGAAAAAAGCTTCTTCGAGTTCCGCGTGACGTAATATTGAGACAATGTGGCGTTCCCGAAGAACTTTTTGAGTAGGATCACATGCTATACTCGAGATCAAAAAGCCGAGTGCAAACATCAGCACGCACCTCACTGGAAATCCCCATCTCTGTTGGGGTGCACCAAGGCTCCGCACTATCCACTCCTTTGTTGTCGTCATGGATGACAGATAACGAGAACTTTAGAATACAGCTCAATGGACGCTTTCCATACTGATGACATGATGCTTACCTGCGAGGACAAAAACTTACTCGAGCAACAAGCGCAAGCTCGGTACGATCGCCTAGCCATGTTTGGACTCAGGTTAAATGTTAAAAAGACCGAGTGTTCAACAACTGGCTCTAGCGAACACGGTTTTATAAGAAAACGGCACAGAGTTATCACGCACGACCACGTTCAAGTACTTTGGAACAGTGATTGCGTCCGATTGTAGTATGGATACAGATGAAATCACGCGCGAGTGTCGCATGGTCCAAGTGGCGTTCTACCAAACATAAGCGTGCCGGATGGCGGCCTGAGGGAGCGCTGGTTTGATACGTTGCATTCGGACTTAAAGATAGCTGGAATCCATCCCGACCAGGCATTCAGTTGGGAAAAGTGGCGTCAACTTTTTAGAAAAGAGGACCCTGCTACCCAAGACAAATGTTAAACAAGAACAGGACCATAATTTCCAGTAGATAAGCCTACGCCGATATCACGTAAAATACCTCCGCTAGTGCAGTAACTAGTGCACGCATCGAGTTACGACCGCAACCTGACATTGGAGTTATTTGATATAGTGATTACGAGAACGACGTTTATTTTTATAGGTGGCGCCATCTAGCCCCAGTTGCCGTCACCTTTTCACGATCCTTGTTAACACCGTAATCGGCGAAAATTCTGTATAGGGCTTATTTGGTGCCCTGTTCACGAGCATGACTTCGTTTTTGCCAGTAACGCTGCTCATCGCATATATCCTGGTTTCAGAGCCCGGACGAGCAGAAAATAGGCGCCAATAGCGCCAGCGCCGAGAGTGAACGTTATATTAGTATTCAAGACAGCAAATAGTCCCTATACGGAACTCTACATAAGACTGTGAAAAAAGGTGTCGTGACAAGGTGAAGCCAACTGGTGTCAGATGGCGCCATCGCAAAAAATAAAAGCCGTTTTTCTAATTAGGGTATCGAATTATCTCTATAGGCAAATTTACGGTAGTTTTGTAGGTGTGCAAAACCACACTGCACGAGCGGAGGTGTTTGTACGTGATATCGACGCTGGTTTATCTAGCGGGGTCTAGGGATCGGCAATTCAGAAGGTGGTTCTTTTTGCAATTCAGAAGGTGGTTCTTTTTAAGAAAATCATCTACGGAAAGGTGTTCCTCCCATCTGCTGAGCGAAATCCTCTACGAGGGCGGAACCGGAACTGCTTTTGTGACGAAGTGCATGCTAGGTGCGGAGCCGCGTGTGAGCTTCTGGAAAGGATCATCATAAAACCTGCTCACCTTCAAGCCTCCAACACATTTGTACTTGTTGGCTGCCCAACGACAACAGTTTTGACAGCTTTACATCGGAAATTCAAATTTTTCATGGCCTCTCTGACTGCACTGATTATTACCAAAACCAACTTTATTTTTCGTTCTGCTGTGCTCGTGAAGCAGAGGGTCTAAGGTGTCAGTTCCTGGTGAATATGGGGGCGCGATTCTTTCATGAATGACTCCTTTACCCACTCCATATATGTGAGTTTGACAGGAGCGGCGATACCTTCAGCAAGAAAAGTGATATTTGGACTTACACAAATGACATGGCGATGATGTATTCTTTAACTCTACGGGAGCATGAAATCGAGAGGAAACAATGGCAGAGGATCTCGTAGAGGGGTCTGTATAGGAATTTACGTGGTTGCAGACGGTGACTGGAGTGGAACAGTGACAACAAATGGTAGATGTAAAATACCGGTGCTAAAGTGAAATTTGCTGTTTCGTAAGGTCTGAGTTTGGAGTAGCTCCAGAAACACCTTCCTTCCATCTTCGCATTTGCAATATTGGGGAGAGGGTCGTGTTTGGGGTTGGCCGGGTCATGTAATCATCTTTAAAAAAAAGCGAAGGGGTCGTGATCATGGATGTTGAGGGAAACGTAGATGCGTGGCGGAGGATCGTTTTCATGTTTCTTCCAGGTGAGTTTAGCGATATTCCCACAAAAAAATAGGCAAAATTAGAGGATTTGCCGTTGGCGACCAGTTTGAAGGGAACAGGAGTGACTTTAGAGCAAGATGTAAGGTTTCATCTTCAAATACTACTGGAGTCATGATCGTAAGGGGCTGACAGTAAGGAGTTCATATCAGAGACTCCTCTCACCGTCAGGCTGCTGATGTTGAAGTCGTATTGAAACCCTCTAGGAGGAGCTCAGAGTTTGAAGTGCAAACTAACGCGTTGCTTGACCCGGCATACTCTGACACCAGTGATCATACCGATCGCAGAGATGGTCAGTGTCTTTATTAAACATTTATCTTCGAGTGGTATGGTTTACGTACGAGATCCCTATGACACAGGAGCACTGGTACACAATGGAAATTACGGATCCTATCTCTTTGAGTTGACCTAATAATGATATTTTTCCGTCAGAACGTTGCCCCGTTCCGCAGAATGGCTGGTTAGGTTTGACACCGCTGCTTTATTCTATTGAAGGCATCTTAATGGCAGAAATGTGCACTTTTCAAATCGTATCGTGTCGCCGTTGCCTTGCAGCCCTGCAGTCGTTGGGTTTCGACTACAACGCAATAAGCATCAGCGACTATGTGAATGCAGGCTGTATGTCGTAACCATATCACTGTTGTCGGTTCTCTAGCATATCCTGTTTATACTCACAAAGACCATCAACCGCATAACTATTTTTTGCAAACTGGTCTGAGCGAGACAAGGCTATTGACCATTCACGCATCCGCATCTCCAGGTAGGTTTGAGCGATCGACAAGCGACGAAGGCAGATTGCGTGCTGGCGTAATCGGTGCGCGGGCAGCGGTGGATTCTGGAGGGGAGGGGGGAGGCAAGAATCATACGGCTGATCCGTGGATTAATTTAGGGCGCCCAGACAAACTGACACAGACATCAATGAAGGTGGATCAGACTTATTGATTTGTAAGATACAGTTCAGTACATGATAGCATGCGGTACCCACATGTCGAGAATGCGCAAATACGGCGCTATAGCCTTCTAATTCCGGTCCTACCGTATTTTATTCGCTAACTGTGCGATTTAAATGCTTTTTCACAAATTCGAGCTCAGTATCGGGAGCCCTCGACTTATGTGTTTGCTGCATTCTTTTTTTTCTTAATTGTAGGTCAACTTGCAACACTAGATCAATATTAGAGTGGGCCTTTGAGGAAAAGAGATATTGCTGACATATGCTCATAGTGTACAAGATCAGTTGACCGATTCTGGGCACATAATATTTGTGCTAAATATCTGCTCTACTTCTGTTGAAATACTAATCTCACCTCTTAAATTATTTATAACTACGTCCCCTTTGATTGTTGTGCAGTTGGAAATTCGGCGTAGAAACACTTCGGATACGCGCCCTCCACCGCAATAATCTAGAGAAGGATAGTGAGTGCATTGAAAGTATGCTGAATCTCGGTTGGCAAAAGAACAAGAAAATTTTTCGAGTTTCGAAGCGTTCTGAATTCCGTTGATATAAAAATTGCTTGCTAACACGTATATGACACCTTTTATCTGATTCTTCTTTATGCCAGTGTAATAAATAATCTTCTTATATATATGAGGTTGATCCATAGGTCTTGCAACAAACTTCATTTAATGCTAAAGTATCTTTGTGAGAATCCCGAAGACTCCGCAACATGTTTGTTGAGGTAGCATGCACTTTTGCAATTTCAGCCAACAGGTCAACTCGTTGTCTCGCTACTTGATATGGATATTAAGCCAATTTTGCGAAAAGCTCAGCAAGCCCTTAATTTTGTACTGCTAGTAGGCCAGTAGATGGGCGAGGGCACGCTCTCTCAATTCATGGTGCACCGACGCTTCACGCTGCCCAGCGTAGACTTTTTTATTTAGGGATGATCCGCACTCCAACCACTTCGTGACTGCCAGTCACGATGCTCTACCTGACGCTGTTGAAAAGAGATTGGATGGACTATCGATCGTTTGCCGGAGCAATTCTGACGCGACAGGGTGACAGCAATGAGGCATCTCCAGAGACTTGCAAAGATCCGAAAACATAGAGTTCGGATCCCTCATGCCTCGAGCCCGAATCAGCTCAACATACAATCTGACAAGATTACGTTCAAGTCGACTTATGGATTCTTCGATTGACCATCACATTGTCGACGATGTGTAGAAGGTAAAGTGTGCTGACAAATAAACAAGCGGCGTTAGTCCAGCTCAAGCTTTGGGAGTCTGACTGCTGAAGTGCGACCCGGTCCAACTCGAGCCTGCACGGACTTTTGTGGGATACGGGAGGAGTTGAGCGTTGGACACACCATCGTGTAGATGTCGCAGTCAACGAAGGAGTCAACCGTCTACAGCTCGATTGCAACGTCTATAATATCAGGTCTTTCAAAAAGTATCCACCGTTTTGAGCCCCAAACTTTGAAGCACCACAACTTTGCTAAAACACATCCTTCTCCTTTGGAATAAAAACTGTTATGTTCACCATATTGTTGTCAATCATATCCATGCTAATCTCTACCCTTCCGGTAAAAGTTCAAATTATAGCAAGTCTAAAGATGTAGGCGGTTTCGACATGCCCCAATTCTAAACGCGATTCCTCCTTCGAGAATTGAGTTTAAAAGCGGGGTATTGGTATTTTGTTAAATATCTGGGCTATATCAAGGATGGCAGATGAGGTTTCAAGCCCTACCGTGGTGAAGGATTGAACCTCATTTTTTCCTCGAAGCAGACCAACATCCCCGTAGTTCCTACTGTTCTATGTTCTATTGTTTACGAAAATTGTCCAGCGTTGTCGAATGACTCTGAGTGAAGCACGTTGCTGGAGGCGGTCCATGTTTGGCAACATTCAAAGGCAGCTTAATTTCGTCTACTTATTTAGCAACCCTTCTACTGTTTGCTGCAGAAGCGTAGTCTTACCCTACGCTCTCACCCATCTTGGGAACACTTCCTTACTGTTGCAAGGAAGAGTCTGAGCACACACCTCCATGCGCGTCTCAACGATTCAAGGTGCCGGCAGGAATCAATTCGATGAATAAGTTGACATTTTTCCTCCTTCCTCACAGCGTGCACCCGGCCGAGTTCGGTGCCATTAGAGGCCCAATATCCCCTGCCACACCTGTGGTTGGGTATTGTGATAAGCTCCCTTCATTCCTTTTGTACGATCCATTTCATTAAGGCCATTGCTTTTGCTACGCGTACCAGTTTCAAGCTTTGTTTTTCCAGGCTCAAACCTCGCGTTATGCGTTCCCTAGATACACTCCTTCTCGAAGCAGCTACCATATTTCGGACTAGCCCTGCCGTGTCTGTTCAGAGTTTGAAGACAAGAACTGTCAACAGTCGGAAATCACGATTTTGCGTAAACTTTGAAGAGAGGGCAAAACGGCAGAAGTTCCTAGAATTAACTCAAACCACTGTATGGACATGAAAGGGCTGATCTCTCTCTACAAGATGGCATCCAGAGTATTTAAACAGTTGCAAGAGAATTCACCAAAAAATGCAGTAGAACACTCAAGGTGCAAAACGGCGGATACTTTTTGACCAACCTAATACAAAAAAGCAGGACAAAGTTAGCTTTTTTACGACACCGTTGAACCACCCCTTACTAAGAAAATCCGGGGAAATTTAGGGACTCTCGAACGGAGAGTTTTTCCTTATCCTTCCTTATCCACCTTATAGACCTGGCCTCGTGCCGAAGGATGCCCTCCTGCTCCCCTCTCCATACAACCTCCTAGAGAAGAAATCTCATCCTAACCATAATAATGTCAAAATCGATGTCTGATCTTCTTCGATTAAAACTCTGTGGAGTTACAAGAGAGGCATCCAACACCTTCTTGTGCGAGCTTGTAGATATTGATGGCGTGTATTGTGCTGGATGAATGGAACAATAAGATAATAAGAATATTAAAATCAATCAGCCAGTTTGTTGCAACTTGTGGACCAACCTAACATTTCGCCTTTGTAGATGGGTATTGCACAAGAGAAATAAGCAGATTCTTGACTAGGAGAGCTTTACGCTGGTTAAGAATTAGCGACTGAAAGGCTCTCCTTTTACATGAAACACTCCTGAATATGGATGGCAACTCATATGATCTTTATCGGTCATTTTTTGGCTAGCGTAATGTGAAGAGAACACAGAATTGTAACCCTTGTGTAGCCCCATGAATGGAAACACCTCACTACTGAATGTGTTATACCTCCTTATACCCCTTCTCTCCGGCGCATAGCAGCGCCATGTCCTCTTTCTTTCTCTTCTCCTTTTTCCCTCCCTCTTTCTCCCCCTCTCCTCCCTTCCAGCCTCCCCTTTCCTGCCCCTTTCCCTCTACCCCTCTCCACCCTCCCCGCGCTCATTCGGCTCCCACGGCAGCACTATGTAGAATGACACTGAGTTTGCTCGATCGGTGTTTATATAGCCGCTGTGGGTTTATTATGATCATGACATCAACAGAACGACACACGCACACACACCGACAAACCGATACACCGAAGTTCTGGTTTATATAATGAAGTGAAAGTGGTACTGCAAACTGATTTTTCTCGCTACAGTTTCAATGAGCAGTTTGAGAGGGATTCCCGTTATCTCATGAAAAAAAAACCATGTTAAGAACAAATCTAGAGTGCCAAAAAATAATGAGAACACTGTCAACACGTGCTCACCATCCTCTAGATAACACCTCAAATCACACATAGCTAAAGTCAAACCCACTGCTCCCGACTTACCATTGAAGAGCGCATCACAATCTATCAATAAACGTTATAAGAGCTTCCTGTACTAAAAGCACCACAAGAATTTGGATGGGAACCTTGTGCGCAGTTCGACCTCAATGTGGTCTTTGACGGATCACGGACCATTATGCGTTACTGGAAACGCTGGTCGGAAGAGGTGTTGCATATTGAATCATGTACTGGTAAGTTTGCTGTCTATGCCATGTCCACTGCCACCAGTTGCGGTCATTCCTGCATATTACTTCTGAATGCTCCGTAATCATTTTCTTAGCAATTGGTGTTTGTTGTTTCACCTGCTCCCTGCTCCCACAAGGCGCAGTTTCTGAATGCAATGTCTCAGTGAATGGGAGTCAAGCTCTAAGTATGCAAAGCAATGTTGTAATAAATTTTTTCAATAATCAAAGTGGTAAACTTTTTGGGAGTTACCGCAGCAGTTTGACGAATATGAAGTGTTATGGCAATGGAAAGGCAAATTGAACCTGTTTTTGCTGGTTCAGTGGTTTCAAAATTATTCTGACGAGATCATGCTGGCTCCTAGGTGGTTGCTACCCATGCGTTGTCAGCTAACAAGGTCAGGGATAGGTAATTGTTGAACAACGTGACCGCGCGGAAGATACGGTGTTATAAGATAAGGCTGCTTGGAATGAGCTGCGCTCTGAATGAAAATCGGACGATAGCGATAACATTATTATAACTACATAGTAGTGCGCTGCCATTGCAAACCCTTTCACGCATGATAGGTGCACTGCTATCCATGGTTGGTTACGGTACCAGTGGTTAGCTGCCAGTGTCCCTGAAACGTCACCAACTGTCTCATTGTGTAGGACCCCTATCCAGTCAACTGCGTAACTTTCTTTATCATCACCCGAGGATTTATCGTGACCTCTTCCTTTGATGTGTGGCCTATTTAGAGTGAGCACAAAAAACTTGAGGAGTGGGCATGCACGGAAGAAAGGAATGTGGTGGGTCAGCATGCACAGTCGCCACAATGTCCAACGGGGCCTGCATATGGGTGGCATACCGCGCTGTCGTCAATGTGGTGAATATCAACATTAGAATAGAGGTCACTTGTGTAAAGCTGAAACTGTTCGAGAGTATAACCACTTCTCTCATCCATAGCAGTCGCTACTACTATGGAGGGTTCGACTGCAATTCGCTTACCGCACGATTTGCCGTTGTTTTCAAGTTTCAATCCTGGGAACATAGTGGGGAGGAAGCTGAGGTCTTCGGGACAGAGTTTTGCGTTTCCTTTCACATCTTAAAATAAACATGGAAATTTTTTTATATATTTTTGCCAAAAAACTGAGTTTGAAAATCCATACATTGATTGCACTCCTGCACTTTTTTGAAGTTGGAGAACGCCCTCAAAAACGAGACGTTTTTCAATTTTGTGCTTTCCAGTTGTATACATCCTGTATAGTGGAATTTTTGTTCAGGTGGAAGAGTTTCCTTTATACTTTCCAAAGTAGGATCCACTCTCAGGATGCCGTAGACGAAGGTGCAGCCCGAAAGAGGGCGAAATGTTGCGAATGGTGACGGTAACGAACATTCTGAAAAGTTATTTTCTACAATAACAAGCAGCAATACACGGAGTTTTAATCTTTTGGTTACAAGTTGGGTCTTTCATAAGACTTGGTCAAACTTCACTAAGGGTATTCTCCATTGATCAATATCTTATGACATTGAAAGAAAAAGCGAAAAACGGGAGAATGGTTTCGCTAAGAATTCCCAATGACAATCAACCTGTTGTAACGAGCTTGAAATTCTGTAGAGCAAGGAAGTGTACGTCAACCAGCGCTTGAGCACTACATTCCATGTAACCTTGACGAGTTACTGACACCTTGACAAAGCCTAATCATGTTCTTAATCAGTGAAATCATTGTCCATTGTGATCTTTCATTTCATTCATTTATTCTTCACTCTTTGTGTTCAATCATTTTTGTGGCATCTTCTTGAATTTTTCGAATTTAGGTTTTTTTAGTTATTTAAGTTAGTTTTTCTTGAGCGAGTTTTTATTTCTGAATCGTAGCTCTTTTCTCTACCAAGCAAGCACCAATGTGACTCACTTTCTGAATTTCAAATGGAATGGAATAAAAAATGGGACTGAATTGACATTTCATTGAACGCAGACTACCTTGTTTACTCCACTCCCGCAAGAAGTGGGACACTTCTGGTCGTTGCCTACCTGGAAGACGAAGTCGACAACGTGCAGGTTCGTACAGACACATAAGAACTTCTAGAATGTATCTCTGAATATCCACGTTTGTCACTTTTTGAATCCTGTGAAGTGGTCCTACTTTGTTCCAGGCAGCCAATACAGCGCACGTACAGAATCGTGAAGTTTGGAACGTTTAGAACATTAGATCAGTTTTCTCTATCACTAGAGAATTTTGAGATCCTCCCTCTATGTGCATTTTTTTCACTCCTACGATTCTCCCTTTCACAGACATCAAGGCAAGATTCAAGAATATCCTCTTCACACGCAAGTGAGCGTAATCCCTTATAAGGTATGAAAACTGTCATCAGATCCTGGCCACCTGCAGAGTTAAGCTGAAAATTGAAACTGAATTAATTTTTTGTCAAAACGAGTACAGGGGCACGCAAAGACCTAGGGCCGTCGGTTGGGATTTTTTGGATGGGGATAGGTGTCGAGTTTCAGTTTTTTTCATGGTTGTGGTGGCAGAGGCCTTCGGTTCATAGAGAAGTCGTTGTGGTAGAGTTTATGCTCGTGTTACAGTGGAGCGGTAATGGAGAGGTCGTCATTGACGACGGCTCACAATTTCCAAGATCATGCATGGAATGGACGTAAGTGGAATACTTGGCGCTTCACTAGTTATTTGTGGACCACACCCCTGCTCGACGGCTTCTTCCTAGAAGAATATCTGGAGCGGACTCGAAGTAGATCGTCTGGTCCCACTCTGGGTGGTCCAGTATTAAACATTAGGGTGTCACTCAGATTCTGATCCTCCTTACAACTGTTTATTTCTTTAGAATCCAACATCCAACATAGAATGCATCACCATTGTTGGCTAACACAAGGGTAGGCTTCAATATTCCTCGTATAGTACTACGTTGAGATTAGAACGAAGAAAAAATGGACGCCGATTTTGGCTGGGAGAAATGCTAGCTCAGGTCTCCAGTTTTCATTAATTTCTCTACAAGGCACATCGAAGGAGCTCAGAAAAAGGCGGATTCCCCTTTGCACTGCTTCCCATTTTCGTGTGGTTTGTCTACCCGCCGAGTTTGTTTTCGTCATTGACCTCATATTGTGTGTCGACTATCCGCATGACCTCGCCCGCATTCCAGCAACAACTCAAAAGGAATGACATCGGTTCGGAGTTTGGACTTTCGAACAACTTACAACAATCAAGCAGTTTGATAGAAAAGAAGCACACATAAGTTCCTATTACACAAAGCGGACCAAGAAAGCGGACATACAGGAAGCGAGATATCACAAGCACGAATTTTCTGCAGCACTCTATATTGGATTTCAATCAACGTATTATCGGCAACAATTTGCTAGTAGTTGCTCAGCAAGATTGTGCAGCTGTCCTGTTTCACTGAGTGATGTCACGGTGATGTCTCAGTAGAGTGCGGCCTCTGCCAATTAAACCCTACCCTTAACTGGTATGCAAAGGACGCACAGTAGCATAGATTCAATATTTAGAACTACACGACTTCATATTTCCCAATCACCTCCAAAATGTTGTATATCCCAATGAGGATTCTTCTTTCGTAAAAGGTTCAGTGTTGTTTGCTTCAGGTTTGGATTACCGCGTATTCGAAGAGATGAATTCGCTGCGATCATTTCGTTGAGGCTTTTCTCAGAAAACTTTAAATCCATCAAGTGGCCGTTGTTAACGATGCTGAAGTCCGGACCTGAATTTTTTTGCGTGATAAAATACTGTGATAAAATATGCGATTGACGATCTGAACAATGGCGCACTTCGAAAACATACCTCTGCAGTGCCCTTTGACAACGGAGTTGAACCTCATTATAATAGAGCTGCTATTTTGAATGATCAAGCACATACTCATGTTCTTGTGCAGAGCCATCCAATTGGAAAATGACATGCTTTGTTCTTCTTTGACGATCAAAACTTCGAACTTTTTCAAAGTGATAGCTGTAGCCATCGGACATTTCTTCATTAAGCCGTAAACGTCAGAAAAATTAACGGTTCTTTCTGTAGCGTTCTTGTCTCGACAACCTACAAAATGTAATCGAGTGCAACATGTGAACCCTTTTTATCCTTTGCCAGTCTAGCATTGTTTTCGACAGTTAGCCACAAGAAAGTGTTTGAAATTTTTACTTTTTTTGTCATGCCGCTCCTGATTTTTGCGACCAGACAAGTAATACATGGCCAAAAGGATCTTAAATTCATCCGTGAGAAAGTTTTGAGACCTTATTATCATGCGGAATGATGGCTGCCACGCTTTCTGTTTTGTAATATGATCCACAATCTTGACATCTCAGTTTGCTGTCTTGCATTATTTTTGGTTCTACAACTAGCAAGATAACAGGGAAGAATGCCACTGAAGTCAAAGCATCGCAAAAAGTGAATAGCTAAGAGTAAGAGTCAAAAGTCGGTAAGAAAAACGCAACGCTGTAACGTCGAATCCTTTCTAATCTTTCCATTGTTTGCTTGAGATCGTTCAAAAAAAATTGAACATGATATCGATAACACAATCACGGTTAGAACAACCGCGAAGGGTGCTACAACCAAAAAGAGTAGTCAGAACGTCAAGATCAAAGGGTAACGATCTTCGATGAGAAAGTGCCGAGCAATCTATTCTGTGGGTAGTATAGAGTAGCCCGTGAGTGTCCCAACTGGGTCGTTGTCGCGGCTCGAAACTACGTGCCAATGACATTAGTCTTACATGATGAGCTACTGACGGCTAATGTGAGCTAATGTTTCGCGCACTCCCTACATAGGACAATTACGACGTAGCGGGTAACTCAGTACGCGCGGGTTGGTGGAACCCTGGGATAAGCAAACTCGGATAACTCTTCCGACAGACTCTCCCTCTCTCAAGAGAGTGTATGCGTGAATGAATGATCTTTCAGGATAAGATGAAGGTCGAAGAAAGGAAACTCACCTGACAATCAATCCGCATTTAAAGATATACCCTCGGCGATCTAGCATGGCCATCGCTTTGACGCCCTTGGCCCGAATCGCCACCGGCTATTTATTCACTGGCCGCAAGTCTACACGCGGCGAGCGTTGCAGAGGGCACAGTGATGAGAGTCGCATCAATGCGGAAGTCAAGAGAGGAACCAATTTCCTGGGTTCCGGATCATTTTTCTTCTTGATCCCTGCTTCATGCACAACCTCTACCCTTATTTTCAATAAGCTACGTTTTCATCGCAGAATCCACTTTCAAAGGTTCCACAGTTTGTCTTGCTCGTTTTTTTTTCATTTCCGGCATTCAAGACTTCATCATCTACTGCTGTTACCCTGCCAAGTTGATCTGTAGCTATTGCTTTAGCAGCGGTTGCGATAGATTCTGAACGGGTCTAGAGGGAAGTCAACGGTACGCAAATGACAAAAAAGCAGAGGTTTCTGTCACAAATACGGAGAGTAGTACCCTCCCCCCGCTAATTACCCTTTTATTTTCGAACATGGATGAGCGGCGAAAAGCAGAGAAGCTTGAAGAAGTCTGGACGTGTTAACTCCGATAGCCGCTATCATGTCGACAAGCATAGTATTTTGATTGATAGGCATTACATGGGCAAGTTGAAAGACACAGTCGATAAGAGGAAAATGATCTTCCAAAATGAAAAGCCAACAGCAGACAGCTCACCCAAGTCACCATCTGAACACGTGGACCTAACGCTTTCGGGGCGGAGTGCTTCGAAAGTCCTGCTTAGCAACCAGGGCACTCCTCAATGCGGCCCTTCCTTATCATAATGGCTTCCTTCAAGCTTGCTTTACATTCATGCCTCCATTATTGTGATAACATTCCATGGTCAACCACTGAAGCAGACAAAGAGATGGGATAGCCGTTCTCCTGTGCTATGTGACGCGCCTTTTCGAGCGATTCCGCCTCTCTTCGCTTCCTGATGAAACTGTTGCGGCGGTTCGCATCATATTTCTGATGATGGCTTTCTTCGTATGAAAGGGGTGTGCAGAACTGAAATAGATTATTATGTTCTTGCTCGCCGGCTTTCGATACCATTTCGTTCTGAAAATACTCGCAGTGTCGATTTTTCTGTCGATTTTTGCTCGAAACAGGTGTCCATCTCCATTTGGGTGGAACACACAATTAAGCAGTCGTCTATATACCGACAGTACAATATGGGTCTGAGTACACGAGTAGAGTACACGTTGTTCTATTTTAGACATGAATGCTGCTGCGAATACTGGGGCAAGCCTTTTTCTTTATTGCTAGCCCTCTAACCTGTCTGTAATACTTGCTTGACTACTTGAATACATTGCACGCTAGACATTACTTGAGAAGCGACATGGTCTGTGATATTGATAGACCACAAAAGTTTATAGTGGCTTGATGTTCACTATGAATTTCGAAGATGGCCTCCATAGCACAGTCATTGGATACATTATTGTATAATGAGGCAACGTCAAAAGACTCCATCACGTTGTTTTCTTCCACCCGAGATTTCGCAAGTAGGCAGCTGGTGTCAGGAACATGTGCGGGCAGATATTTAAGGAGTTGTACCAGAATTATTAGGTTTATGCATAATTATTGCGGCTTTTTTCGCGCGTTCTTTTCTCGAGAAGGTTGGCGTTTGAGTTCCTGCTTTTTCTCATGATAATATTCTTCTTTCTTCCATTAACAGAAATGCTCATCGGAAATTGTCCTCATCTTCACCACACATGCTTACTACTTCAATAAATGTTAGAAGGCGGCGGGGCCATTCCGCGATCTCATCAAACTTCTCAACGAGGGAGCATTTAGCAAAACCCAAGACGGAGGATCGTTCAAGAAGTTTAAAACGCCACATCTACCGAGCGGAGCTCCTACAGACTAGCAATTCAATCAGACGTTGAAAAACTGGCAAACGAACAAATTTTAGGATGAGCTGGATGCGTTGATGGCCAGTGTTAGAGCGTGGATCGTCTCCGAGAATCGTGACTTTTTTATCCGTGGAGTTACCGAGAGAAAAGCAAGAGGGAAGCATTCTTGTGGAATGGTGACCGCGCTCCGGGGTTATTATTTAAACATGTTTTTGTTGAATAATTTTGTCGTTTTCGCTGAATAAAATCTGTTGGAAAAAGCCGCAATAATTATGCATCAGCCCAATAAGTGCCAATGTTCGTTTTCGAGCTGGCAAGCAAATGCACAAAAGTAGCGCAAAATCATCCCATCCGCAATTCTGTTGTCAGTGATATGATACAAATTCACCTCACTTCTCATGGAGCACCAATTCGCTGAATTCGCTTTAGGTGTAAAATATCGATGATCAAATTCCTTCCCTCGGGAACGTGAATAAGTATACGAAAGTTAAGCTGCGCCAAGGATCACTGTGGTGGGAAAGACATTTGGCACTCTAGTGGCACGTGTGGGTGTTCACTCAGCAGCATAACACGCTGACGACAGTACCCGGCTCGGCTTTTTTGGCCACGTGGGACAGGAACGATTTCGGCTCACCCTAAATCGGCAAATTTCGAGCGATCGTTATGCACAACATGAACAGCAAGACATCGTTTCAGCAATATTTAATGCGTAGGAGCTTAGCCGCTGGTATAGTAGCGGAATACCGATGAAAACAACTTATGAAGAGCAACCTTACACGTTTTGTAATGGACGTCAAAAGTATATTTTTGTCGTGGTTGTGCCAAACAGAGCACATATTTTGCTATCCGTGTAGGTTCGTGTCTGCTACCTACTAACCTTTTGTATTCACATAGTCATAAGAATAAGACGAAAACGAGGAAGCGTAGCGATTAGAAAAACTCTGCTAAATTGAAAATATTCGATTAATCAGAAACAATTGTATAATACAAATAATATGTAAAAATATGTAATATTGAATTAAAAACTTATGCTATAAATATAATTGTTAACTATTGTCGAATTAAAAAATTAAGCTGTAATGGTAAACGACACGGTGGACAGTGTAGTTTACAATTATGCTATGGTGTGATTCATAGAGAGAGTACAAACAGTTTGATGAGAAGTTGAGCAAGCGCGAGAAAGAGTGATGAAGGGTGAGACGCGCGTCACGCTGTAGTCACTGTATAACCCATTGGCGACAATGCGGCTCGACGCGGGGACGCGCTTTTTTTGCCACGACGGACAGATAACTCTTCTCCGCAGGATTTCCAGAAGTGTTCCTATAGCATACTAATCAGGAAGGCGTTGTCATACTTACGGTATTAATGGTCAGTGCATATCTTCCTTAGTTGATGTTTTACACGAGGGGTACTTGAAAGTGATTTTCCAAGGCAAAGCTTGTTATTTTTGAATGTATCCGGCTGGCTTTTCGCCTGGAGTCAGCTAGAGTAATGCTACAACATTTCACAAAGAGAGATCTGGATCCGACCTCATTTACGGGTTTTAAAGTGGAGATTTGAAGTTTTTCTGGCATGCTCCAAAATACACCCTCGGCAAAACCTAAAGATTTACGCTCATTTTGGAAGCGGTCTGCAATCATACGAAACTTGCAAAGTTCTAACAGTTCATGCTTCAAGATTCAACATTTTTGGTGCAGGTGGTTAGCCGCATTATGACACATTTTTCGAAAATGTCAAAAAAGGCGCGGTCCGACGCGGCAGACAAGCGAAAAATCGCATTGTCGCCAATGGGTTAAGTCTGAAAACAGACATTCCGTAAAATTGTTGGGGGAGTGGAGATCCTCGCTTTCAGATTCCAGGTTCATGTTAGAATGTCAGCATAGAACAGATTCAATGAAGAAAATATTCAGACAAAAGACCGAACGTGGAATCTTCGAGTCAAAGTTTTCTCCTCTGAATATCAAAGTTTTCTTTGAATATCGGGCTATTTCGTATTGGGCATGAGATCTACAAAATTCACTATATAGAACTACGTTAACCGAATTTCTTGCGCCTTACCAGGTTCTTTATTTCAGTGGAATAACGAGGGGATTGTCGTGTTCTGATGCAGAAGCTTCCACAGAATAACCAGAAAAGTCCGTTGCTCGGCAAAACCTAAAGATTTACGCTCATTTTGGAAGCGGTCTGCAATCATACGAAACTTGCAAAGTTCTAACAGTTCATGCTTCAAGATTCAACATTTTTGGTGCAGGTGGTTAGCCGCATTATGACACATTTTTCGAAAATGTCAAAAAAGGCGCGGTCCGACGCGGCAGACAAGCGAAAAATCGCATTGTCGCCAATGGGTTAAGTCTGAAAACAGACATTCCGTAAAATTGTTGGGGAATGGAGATCCTCGCTTTCAGATTCCAGGTTCATGTTAGAATGTCAGCATAGAACAGATTCAATGAAGAAAATATTCAGACAAAAGACCGAACATGGAA
>MU868781.1:0-14189 GCA_036418205.1 Ostertagia ostertagi | reverse complement strand
AGTTTCTGTTTTTTTCATGAGAATATTCTTCTTTCTTCCATTAACAGAAATGCTTATCGGAAATTGTCCTCATCTTCACCACACATGCTTACTACTTCTATAAATGTTAGAAGGCGGCGGGGCCATTCCGCGATCTCATCAAACTTCTCAGCGAGGGAGCAATTAGCAAAACCCAAGACGAAGGATCGTTCAAGAAGTTTAAAACGCCACATCTACCGAGCGGAGCTCCTACAGACTAGCAATTCAATCAGACGTTGAAAAACTGGCAAACGAACAAATTTTAGGATGAGCTGGATGCGTTGGTGGCCAGTGTTAGAGCGTGGATCGTCTCCGAGAATCGTGACTTTTTTATCCGTGGAATCACCGAGAGAAAAGCAAATGGGAAGCATTCTTGTGGGATGGTGACCACGCTCCGGGGTTATTATTTAAACATGTTTTTGTTGAATAATTTTGTCGTTTTCGCTGAATAAAATCTGTTGGAAAAGCCGCAATAATTATACATCAACCCAATAGATTTAGCAACCATGATATCCTGTCTGTGGACCCACCGACATTACGGACGATGGGTCCGATCTTAAAGGCGGAAGGGTCATCCATTGTTGCGCCCCGACATTTTATGCGTTTTGATGAGAACGTAGAGGACTGGACAGACAGAGATTTCACATTTTAGCCGCGTCGCGATGCTCCTATTCAAACCTGCTGGACGAGCCACCTCACTCTATATTTTGTTAAGACGGCGGTATTGTTTGGTGAACTATTCCGTTGTAGAGGGCCGGTAAATGGTCCTGTCTTGGAGATGTAACCGTGTAATGGCTTTATCCATTTCTTGTGATAGAACCACGAACTATCCGCCTTTGTCGCTTACACTTATCTTTATTGCCCCGGTCGCGGGAACTTCTTTTAGTTTCTTTCAAATCTTTAGTAAGAGCTGCGGTAAGGTTTCTGGTTGTTTTCCTGGAGTCCGCACGATGAAGTATAGCAAATAAGGAGTAAGCGACTATCCGAAATTTGGAATCGATGTCATGATTAGGCTAATGTGACCCAAGATACGTGGAAGGAAAGGGTGGCGGCGGTATACCAGAGCTGTTAACAGTACTTGGCCCTCCTAACTGGATACTGTTTTCAGCCCTGTACCGCAATCGACCGCGTAACGATTGCAGGTTACCCGCCCCTTAAACTTTCGCGCCGCAGTATGACACAAAAGTTTTTTCCAGGCTCTGATGAAGGTGAAAGCACCGAAACGTCAGCCAATAAAAGTTGCTGTCGATCTTGGTTGGAAGCTTAGCACCTATACTCTCATATTCTGAACTATGCCAAGATTCATACAAAGTCAAGGCTATATACTACTTCGAGATATACCAGCTGACTGTGTTCGACTAGTAATGGAAGTCTTGTCGTTGAGACAGAAGATCGTCTTAGCTAGACAGGCGATCCACTTTCTCCGTCGTTGCCTCCGTCAGAAAGTCATACCGAGATTCATAAGACAGAAGAATCTATTCGAGACGTGTGGCACGCCAAAGGACAGTCGACACCTGCATGCAATCGAACTATGTATTCTTCGGACAGCTATGAAGAGCAAGCGAGACCATATGTATTGTTTGTTGAATAAGTGTGTTTCCAAAGAATTTGTTGTCAAAGATTGCTGCCTAGCCACCTTTGGAGGAGAATCGTGGGTGAGTCGAAAGCCATTTGCGATTCTATTCGTTCTAATGCTAAAGTAAAACTACAGGAAAAGTTCAACAGGTTAGTAGATGAACAGCAATGTCGTGGTCAAGTCGTGCAAGCAAATAATAAAATCTTCAGATGTCACCTTGCTGCTGGGGAATGTGGTGACGATAGGGATCGCCCAAGGGTCACAGAATTGGTAACATCAGCAAGGCGCTATCTGTTCTAAATTTGAGACCTATTCTCCCTCCCAGCCAACCTTTGCGTCATACCGTGGCGCGGAAATTTGTGGATAACCTGCAATCGTTACACGGTCGATTGCGGTACAGGGCTGAAAACAGTATCCAGTTAGGAGGGCCAAGTACTGTTAACAGCTCTGGTATACCGCCGCCACCCTTTCCTTCCACGTATCTTGGGTCACATTAGCCTAATCATGACATCGATTCCAAATTTCGGATAGTCGCTTACTCCTTATTTGCTATACTTCATCGTGCGGACTCCAGGAAGGACAACCAGAAACCTTACCGCAGCTCTTACTAAAGATTTGAAAGAAACTAAAAGAAGTTCCCGCGACCGGGGCAATAAAGATAAGTGTAAGCGACAAAGGCGGATAGTTCGTGGTTCTATCACAAGAAATGGATAAAGCCATTACACGGTTACATCTTCAAGACAGGACCATTTACCGGCCCTCTACAACGGAATAGTTCACCAAATAATACCGCCGTCTTAACAAAATATAGAGTGAGGTGGCTCGTCCAGCAGGTTTGAATAGGAGCATCGCGACGCGGCTGAAATGTAAACTCTCTCTCTGTCCAGTCCTCTACGTTCTCGTCAATCCGCGTAAAATGTCCCACGGGGCGCAACCATGGATGGGTCATTCGCCTCCAAGATCAGACCCATCGTCAGTAATGTCGTCCACCGACATTACTGGCGATGGGTCCACAGATAGGATATCATGGTTGCTAAATCTAATTCTGGTTCAACTCCTTAAATATCTGCCCGCACACATTCCTGACACCACCTGTGAAACTTCGGGTGGAAGAAAACAGCGTGATGGAGTCTTTTGACGTTGCCTCATTATGCAATAATGTATCCAATGACTGTGCTATGGAGGCCGTCTTCAAATTCTTAGTGAACATCAAGCCTACTTCTAGTTCACACACTCCTTTAATACGAAGAAAGCCATCATCAGAAATATGATGCAAACCGCCGCAACAGTTTCATCAGGAAGCGAAGAGAGGCGGAATCGCTCGAAAAGGCGCGTCACACAGCACAGGAGAACGGCTATCCCACGGCTGGAAATTCCTGACGATCAATGGTTGCAACCCGACGTAAAGAAGAAAAGGCGAAAGTACCCTTCTGTGTTCCATTCATACCTGAAGAGCTGAGTGCGGCCATACGCGCATGCGTAAGAAAGGCTGGTCTCCAGAATGGGTGAGGGTGGTGGACATTCCATCCACAAACCTAAAAGGACAATTGGTCCGAAATCGCCTATATGATCGTGTTTGTGTAACCCCTTCCTGTGTCATATGTCCATTCGGCAGGGACGGCGATTGCATGACGTCAGGCGTAGTGTACTTATTTCATGCCTCTCTTGCAAAGAGGAGTACATCGGAGAAACAGGCAGACCTCTCTGCGTTAGGATAAAAGGAACATCTGGATGGCATGAGAAGGTCTCAAGTTGCTACTCCCCTGGGAGAGCATAGGGTTCGAAGTCATGCGGACACTTATCCTGAGGTGGCAGTTCACGATATTGTCGCGCGAATCCGATATTGCGGCGCGGCGAACCTTGGAGGCCTTCTGGATCAACGCCAAGACCCCTAGGATCAATAGGAGGGAAGAGTGTGTTGCGGTGACTACAGAGCTGGCACCCTTTGCGGCCTTGTGTGGCTTTTGACCTACATGATCAATGCCCTGCGGGGTCTTTCTGGCGGGGGCTACTGCACTGCAGTCAATGGTAAGGGTTCAGGGGTTCAGCGGCGCGCCTAGCCTCGAGGGGTCCTTTGGAGTGATTTGATCTACATGATCAACCCTCCGGAGGTCCCTAAAGCAATTGACCTGGAAGCTTTACCTATCTAACGTTCGTTCTAATCTTCCACCATGACATCGCCTCAATAGTTTTGAATGATTCTTGTAGGTTGAAATAGTGTTTGGACGGGTAGTTTCCTAAATGGCTTTCGTCTTTTCCAGGCTCTGAAGAAGGTGAAAGCACCGAAACGTCGGCCTAATAAAAGTTAATGTCAATCTTGGTGACTTAGCGGCTATCACTCCATTGTATAAACCAGAAGTGTGGTGTGTCGGTTTGTCGGTGGTGTGTGCTTCAGGAGTTTTGCAGGAATGATTGTCGGCGTGTGTGGTGTTGTGTTGTGTGTAGAGTGAAGCATTCTGCGACCAGGCCACCTGTTTGTGTGTGTGCGTGTGTCGTTCTGTCCCTCCGGACCGACCGCTCACAAAACCACGGAGTTCGAAGAGCAACATTTGTGATGTTGATGTCATGATCATGATCCCTACTATATATAATGCGCTATGTCTGTCTGTCCGTCTGTCACGAAATTCGGTATCAAGCGAACAACAACCTACAGGGTCCAGGTCAAGTTTGGGATGGGTATACCATATCCCTAGAAGTAAAAAACACACATCAGCCAAGCGGAGCCCCGCCCACAGTGGGCGTGGCGTGCATCGGTTGATTTCAAATTCAGTCACAAAACAGCCTCGAGACCGGGACAAAAGTGGGCATAGGTGTGGGTTGGTAAGCCAGATCGAACTGAGGAGACCCACCCTCGGTGGGCGGGGCGTTCTCTAGAAAATGGGTGCTCAGTGAAAATATTCATAACTCGGTTAAGAGGAAGCCTACAGACCAGGAACGAAATTAGTGCAGGGGAGCAATGCCTAAGGTATTTCCACCACGCATGATGTGAACGGAGGCCCGCCCACAATGGGCGGAGCGTGTCGTGAAGCGGACAGCATTTTCTACAAGAGCTCATAAATCGGCTCCGAGATGACTTAGAGACCGGAAAACAACGGATAGAGGTCAGGAGGGGAGGGGAAGCTAAATGTCAGGGATGGGCGTGGCTTACATCAAAGTGGGCGGAGTTTGCAATTAGGCTTATAACTCGGTTCCTAGGAGTCCCGGAGTCCGGGAAAAAAGCGTATGAGGGTTGGCAGAGGGAAAGGGGTCAACCGTTGTTGGCGGGCGGAGCATGCACCAAAGTGGGCGGGGTTTGCCACGGTACTTCATAACTCGGTTCCAATAAGTTCCAGAGATGGGAGAAAAGTAGAAAAAGGTTGGGGAAGAGATGATAGCCGACTGATATCAGTGGGCGACCCACGCACCAAAGTGGGCGGGGTTTGCCACAAAGATACGTAGCTCGATTTCGTCCCCTACAAGACCTCATAATTCGGCTCCGAGATGACTTAGAGACCTGAAAAAAAATATGCCAGAGGTGAAAGTAGGAGTAGAATGTGAACGCTGGGCGTGGCACACCCGGATGTGGGCGGAGTTTGCCACCGCTCTCATAACTCGGTTCCTAGAAGTTCCGGCGACCGGGGAAAATGTGCATAAGTATTGAGGTATGGAGTAGGGTTGAATGCCATTGTTGGGCTAAGCATGCACCAAAGTGGGCGGGGTCTGCCTCAGAAATTCGTGACTCATAACGCCATTTACAAGACCTCATAATTCGGCTCCGAGATGACTTAGAGACCTGAAAAAAATACGCCAGAGGTGAAAGTAGGAGTAGAGGTTGAATGTGAACGCTGGGCGTGGCACACCCGGATGTGGGCGGAGTTTGCGGCGTAAGTAAGATGTACCGAGCAGAAAGCTAAAATCAAGACAAAAATACTGATGGGCCCGATTTTACCGCTGCAGCCCCGTCTCATGCACGCGAATGCGTGCGCAGCCAAACTGGTAAACGCATAGCGGCTATATAAACACCGATCGAGCACACTCACAAGGAAGGTCGTTCAGGGTGTGCCAAGCTTTTTTCAAAACGGTCTTTTGCATGATATAGGGCAACCACAGAACCATGGTTAATTTTTCCTGAACGGCCCTCTGAATACCAGAAAAGGGGGTCCCTAGTCACACCTTTTTCACCAGTTTTTCAATCAAAGTCTATTTGTAAGGGTTACTGACGGTCCTAATCATGAATATGGTACTAATTATTCATGCTAACTCCATTTTGCGCGAATTTTGAAACGTCAACTCGAAATGCAAAAATTTGTCACCACGAGGAATCGAACTAGGGACCCCTTTTCTGGTATTCAGAGGGCCGTTCAGGAAAAATGAACCATGTTCTGTGGTCCCCATATGTGCCCCAATGTCATGCAAGAAACCATTTTGAAAAAGCTTGGCACACCCTGAACGACCTCAGTCTCATCCTACATGGTGCTGCCGTGGCAGCCGGCTGAGCGAGGGGAGGGTGGACGGGTGTAGAGGGAAGGGGTAGGAAAGGGGATGGGAGGGTAGGGGAGAGGAGAAAGGGAGAGAACATGGCGCTGCTATGCGTCGGAGAGTAGGGGTATAAGATGGGATGCGCGCGATAGCAGGCGGAGCAAACCTGGTACTCTCATATTCTGAACTATGCCAACATTCATACAAAGTCGAACCTGGATTTATATGTTTCTCCTGCCTGCTCCTTAAATATTATACGGGACGAGAAAATCTTCTTCCCGATAATAGCAACTCCGCCACCGCGCCTTTCACACCTATCGCATCGGAGCACTTCACGCTGGCTACAACATTCCATAAAGATAGACTCATTTCTGATGACTTCATACAACCATGTTTCCAATTTCTGACGACTTCGGACAACCATGTTTCCGTGAAAGCGGCCACCCCAAAATCATCATCCCGAATTCTATATAGGAGTTCACCAGCATTCCTAGTTATTGAAGGGATGTTAGCAAGAAGACCCTTCAAACGAGCATTACGATTCCGTGGAAATGCTACATGTTTACTTTGTTGGAGAATAGACGGTGTTTGAAGAGATATTCATGAAGCCGTTTTCACTCTCATAATATGAGATGACACCATGTGTTCATGACTGAGAGAAGTGGCGCTCATACTCTTATTAACATTGGCATGGCACCTTTGCAAGTTCTTTTGCTGTGCTCGGCCTCTCTTTCCGCACGAATAAGCTCATGCTCCCCTTTTGATAAGGAGGGCCGTATAAAAACGTCTTTTTGAGTCAACTGAGGCGAGCACCTCAAAAGAAGCCTTGAAAAGAACGAAATTGGAAGCACTACCATAAGGAGACTTTTATATGTTGGGCTCGGACGCCCCATCCTACATATCGCAACAGGCAAACAATCAATAGCTAGATAATCAAAGAGCTGATAAACACATAATCAATCGTAAGATACTCTATCGTAGCTTCTGTTACTGCGATTTCCCAGGACACTTTGTTTATATAGTGACCCTTCATCTTTTGCCACAATCTTATGATAACACTCAAGCTTCGCCGCCATAAAACTATCACCAGCTTCCTTGGCAGCGGTTAGAGCAGACTGAGTCTTGCTCATTGACATCTTCTGTACCGTCCTCCGTCTTCGAAGCAAGCGGATTGGCAGTGAGTGATAAAAAGGGTAGAAGACATTGCCTAATGCGGCGCTGATATCTCTTGGATTTATAGGAGTCCGCAGCGTCATCCGAAGTGAGATACGATCTAGCTAGCTCTCCGAAAATAAAACCATGACTGAACCCGAGAGGAACCACTAGCTCTTACATACGGAGGAGCTCGGGAGTGTTACATTTCCAACATGGAGACTGATCAGAACTCAGAAGTTCTAGCATTTTTGAAAATTCTCAAAACTTGTCCCTACCAAAATCATGAACAGCCTCAACTTTGTATTCACCTTATTTCCAGAGCTCAAGATCGAGAACTCACGTGCAGTTCTGCCGTCGGTCAATCTCGTATCACTACTCAGGAGTAGCAAGAGGAAAGTTTCCAGTAATCTGTCCTGCAGACGAGCGAGTGCGTACAATAGTCCTAGTTTGAAGCAGAGTCTGAAGTTGCGTGAATTCGAGTCGTTGAGACTGATGCGTCTAAAACAAACCTCATTCACAAAGGAAGGTTAGCCCACATCTAAAAAATGAACCTCACTCCCTACTTTCGTTAAGATACCCTACTTATCAGCAGTGATAATGAGACATCGTAGCTGGATGGGCCGCGTTTGAGTCAATGAGAAGTGTTGCAGAGATACCAAAGATCGGCAAGCTCCGGGCCGACCTATTCAATTCAGTGCCTGCCCTCAGCTACGCCGGAGAAACCTGGGCCTTAACAAAATCGCTAGAAAAGCGGCTTCAATCCGCTCAGGCATCAATTGAACGTCGTCTGATAGGCCTAACGCTGAGCCGTCAACGAGAACTGAGCCTGCACAATTCTGACGTCAGAGCTATGTCGAAGATTAAGGACGTTTTGGTTCACGTCAATGAAGCGAAGCACCGATTTGCTGGGCATTTGATCAGAAGAAATGATGGACGTTGGAGCTCGAAGACTGCTCAATGGTATCCGCGCGAGAAGAAACGGCCACTTGGCCGCCCTCCCTTACGTTGGGCAGACTCTTTGGCATACAGGGCCAACGTCGTTTAAGTATCTAAGTAAGTGAGCACCAGTGGCTGATGAAAATGCAAAGGTTGTGATGCAGATGCGGCGGGTTAAGGCTATGGGGAAGAGGAGGAGGATTACACCGATATAATGTTTAGCGCTATCATCGGAACTGAAAGCTACACAGTGGTGTGCAATATTTTCGGAGGCTTGCAAGAAAGCTCTTCAAACGCAATGAACGTAAGAAATCGCATCTGTTGTAGCCGATCCATCAAAACGTAACGGAGAGCGTGCCGGGCCTGAGGGCCGTCGTGCGCCACGTGGTAAAGCACGACAGACAAAATGAAGTTTTTTTCATTTTTGAGCACTTAAAGTTGAACTCACTCTCTAGTGGGGTCTCTCTCTGTAGTCCCGTCTTTCGTGGCTCTTTCATTGACATACGAATTTGTAGGTCCTCCCCTAGTGGTTCTGTAATGTTTGGCTCAAGAGTCTGGCCTGGCTGGTCTTTTAAAAGCACCCCATGCTGTCGAAACCACTCCTGCATGTGAGAGGCCCGATGCTTTGAGTCGCTGCTCTGCTGACAGACAAAGCCAGGTCGTGTGGCAGCCATGTCTACGGATACATGACACCTTCCAAAACATGACAGCAAACGTCTGCCTTCATCGCTACCTCAGTCGTGTAGCGTGGTCCCACTTTTTTCCAAGGCAACCTTATCAAGCCTCCGCCAAGTTTCACAATTGGCAGCTGATTCTTTGGATCAAAACGTTCCCTCTCGTGGTGCCGTACATTACTAGTATCCTTGCTGTCATGCATCAGTAATATGTTTTTGTCATTCCAGATGACCTTAGAAACCTTCGTTTCAGGCTTAGTCAATCACATTCTACTCCCACCCACTTCACAGCGAGCGCTCTTCTTAGACTTTGAGAACTAAGGAATACGTAGTATAGACTTAGATTCTAGAAGATGTTATGTATCCGTAGACATGGCTGCCACACGACCTGGCTTTGTCTGTCAGCAGAGCAGCGACTCAAAGCATCGGGCCTCTCACATGCAGGAGTGGTTTCGACAGCATGGGGTGCTTTTAAAAGACCAGCCAGGCCAGACTCTTGAGCCAAACATTACAGAACCACTAGGGGAGGACCTACAAATTCGTATGTCAATGAAAGAGCCACGAAAAGACGGGACTACAGAGAGAGACCCCACTAGAGAGTGAGTTCATTAGTTGACCCCGCATTCAAATCCAGTTTATGTATCCAATACTTTAGAGAGTTCTGGGCAATGTGCTAGACTTGCTTAATGTTAGTGACTGTTTACTTGACTGTTCTGTTGGGTTATACATTATTTAAATCAAATAAACGGATCAAGTGATCTTTCACCTGCCTTCATTAATTTCGAAAAATCTAAAATTTTCTAAACCCAAATTTGAGCTGAAGGTTGAAATTTTCTGTGTGGATCATAAAACACGTAGTTAATAATTGTTGCAAATTTGGAGACGTTCCAGTGACTTTCAAAAGAGAAATCATGAAAAAACCGTTTGTTCATAAATTTCTGGCCACTACTGTATATCACTATACAACCTAAGAGAAAAACATACATGTCCCCGGGAGCGAAATAGCCTCGATGTTTGCAAATCTACAACGTCCCCAATGAAACTACCTTCACGTACTAGGTTGTCTTGTTAGTAGTGTCGCTTTATTTGAAATAAATTTTTTTTGCTAAACCCTCAGCTTTTACAACTTATCATATACCATTCGAAAAAGAATTGTCTGCACTACAATGATGCTGTGTTCTCTTCCACTCCGTTGCAGGGTTTTCAAATTTTAGGCCTGCGAAATGGGAGGTCCAGCCGACAAAAATTGACCAAACCGACAACTAGCTCTAACTTTATTTTCCCCGGGAAAAATCAATGATGTACCCTCTACTTACTCATGACCTCTTCTGAACATTCCACCCTTAGGTTGCCGAAAAAGGTTTGCCCTGTTTCTTTTCGAATTGGCCGACCGATAAGCCATGGCAATTTTCAAATTGAAATTCTTCCTCTGAAACGCTATTGTTTTATATCAACTGGTGTATCTTTTGTGAGCACTTCTGCTTATTTCGCTTAATTGTGTCGTTTTTATACTTGTCGTAAATTAGCTCGGAAGTTAAGTCGAGAAAACAATCAATGATGTACCCTCTACTTACTCATGACCTCTTCTAAACATTCCGCTCTTATAATGATTAAAAGGTTTGCCTGAGTATAGAAGGGCCATTGCACTGAAAAAATACTGCTGTCAATGGATTTGGCTGATGATTTCGTATTGCAGTTGCACAAACACCGTCCATTTGAGAAGCTCGGGCAGATTAGGGGTCAATTGGATCAGGACGATATCGCGAAGAAATGAGATTTCTTGTTATCACGCATCTGGTAGGACAATGGAGCATTCGCCTCCCAACCCTATCCTTATCAGCTACTATCAGCTATTATCACCTTCCGGTCCCACCATATATTCCCGTCCCACCCCTTTATATCATGTCCTGAAATCAGCTCCTGACGACTGCTGCGTACCGCGCTATGAATTTCGTGACACTTGCGTTCAGCGCTTCTTATCAGCCCTTATCAGCTGTTATCACTTTCTGGTCCCCACCAAATATGTTCCCGTCCCACCCCCTATATCATATCTGAAACAACGCCTCAGTGCTGCTGGCCTTGCGCTGTGAATTTCGTGACATTTGCGTTCCAACGCCTTCTTATCAGCCCTTATCAGCTGTTATCACTTTCCTGGTCCCCACCGAACATGTTCCCGTCCCACCCTGTACATCACTTCTTGGAACCAACGCCCCACTGCTGCTGGGACGCGCGCTATGAATTTCGTGAAATTTGCGTTTCAGCGCCTCTTATCAGATCTTATCAGTCGTTATCACTTTCTGACCCCCACCAAATATGTTCCCGTCCCCCCCTATATCATACTCAAAATACAGCGCTCCACCGCTGCAGCGAAGCGCGCTATGAATTTCGTGACACACGCACACACACACACAGAAACATGCATTCCTACTATATATAACGGCTAAGCGGTTTTGTGTGTGTGTGTGTCTGACCGGAAATTCATAACTTCACTCCCCTTGGACCCAGAGCGCTCAAACTTCTAGGATATATAGGGGGCCGGAAGGAAACACTGATGACGGGTGGCAGAAGTGATAACTACTGATAGGAGCGCTGACACGGACGTCGCAATGTTGATGTCACCAATTTCGTTGCACCGTTCGCGTTGACAGTGGAGAGTTTGCACTCATGTATGATATGTGGGATGAGGCGGGGACCAAGAAGTTGAGTGAACGAATGTGGTAGCAACTGATAAGAACTGATAAGGAGCGTCAAAGTGTGGATACCACCAGTTTCGTTGCGGCCCTTGCGGTTACATTGGAACATTTGCTCTCTAACATGTGGTATAGGGGATGGGACGGGAACACAGATAGCGGATGATTAGAAGTGATAACAAGCGATAACGGTTGATAAGGAAGTTAGGATTTTGAGTACTGCTAATTTCGTTGCAGCCTTCGTGGTGACAGTAAATATTAGCTCCTACACGTTGCGTGGAGGTTGGGACCGGGACACCGATTGCGAACAGTATGAACTGATAACAAATGACAAGGAATGATAAGAGCGTTTGAATGCAGGTCTCTCCAACTTCGTTGCAATTATCACTGGCAAGCGATCAAGGTGGCGAGGGTTGTAGGTGACAGAAAGTGGTATGAGCGGCAACTGTACTGATAAAAGTAGCGACAGTTGAGCGTGCACTCAATTGAACTAAACCAGGTCCCTAGCACGTGAATATGTTCCATTCCTACCCTTTCATCTAAAGAAGCAAAGAAAGTTGAGCTGCTCAACTTGGACCAATAGCGAATTTCCATTATATTTCCAATTTCCATCATAGCTCGGTTAGATGATTGGTTATATTTCACTTACACACCGATTCTTCAATTGTGGAAATTCTATAAACCGCTAAATCATCCGAGCTCGATATCAATGCTAAATGTTTACGAAGTCATGATAAGTACCATTTTCATTCCGCATGCTACTGCGCGCATTACGCGACAATCTTCAGCAAAATTGGACAGCCTTTGAAATTCATGTGACACATCTTCCAAACATCTTACTGTTAGTTTCTCAGCCACGTGACCTAATATTCAGCAAGTTGTCCAGTTTCACTAAAGCCTACCATGTGATGCGCGCGGTTGCGTGCGGAGCTAAACTGGTTTATATATACCAGCTTTGCTCCGCCCGGTATCGCGCGCATCACATGACCTAAGGTTCCGCGGGCTCTCCAGGTTTTATCACACATAGCCCTGTAAACACTGAGCATTTCTCCTGAATTCTGATAATTTAGCGGTGAATAGGGTTATGCTGTTAGCCTCAAAATTAGAATGAAACATGCTCACTTATAATAATTGGGCTTCTACACTTATCTTTCTTCTACAGTGTTCGAAATGCCTAAGGTTTCGGTCATTGAATGAATTCTGGTCTCCTTGGTATTAGATCAACAACGAAATGCACCATTCGCCAAGAATCTGCTCAAGCTAGGCTGGTTATATTTAACGTGGACTGCGCAACCGCATTGACGTCTTTTGCCTTCAAAGTTTCCTTATCAGCTTCTATCAATTGCTATTGTCTTTGTCACCCATCACAATGTCCAGGTACCACCCCACATAACAAAAGTGAAAGAGAAAAGAAACAAAGAAAAGTAGCTGGCGAATACACATGCGCGTGAAGCATCAAACGTGTGATCCTCCATAGACCCGACTCAACTCACACGGCCATAGCCACCCTTTTGAAATGAATTCGACCTTACTGGATGGTTGTTTATCTACTGGTGGGAAAATGTTATCACAATCACGATATCTCTCGCCTCTAGTCGACCATTTTGCGGACGGACAGACAGACCTGCATACACACAAACAAAATATACACTGCGTCCCATAATTATACGTCCACCTAAGAATTTCCCAAAATCTCACAAATATAGATGTTTCGAAAAAAGTCTCCTATGTGACAATGTATCGCATATAAATACGCAATTGCCTATGAACATCAATTTTCTATTTGAGATCACAGGAATTTTTTCCAATAATTTTTGTGTAAAAGGCCACTCAGCCGACGTCCCAAAATTATACGTCCACCTCACGTTTATCGATTACTTTTCACTTCTGTTCCACGAAACTTTTTCATTGTGGTAACACTTCACTTCTTAAGGGAACAGCATAATAAAGACTGCTGTTGGATTTTGAGAAAGGGAAAAATGTCGCAAAAACTGTTGAACAACGCAATCGCACCAGATTTGGTCCAGATTCACGCCAAGCTTGAGAATTTTTTCAGGGGTTTCACATGATATGGAGTTTAGAAGAGCTCTAAAAGTCTCTCATTACTTTTCGATGGAAACAAAGGCCGTGTTACAGAAAAAACATCCACTTTCATCCAACGGTGCTCTGTCATCGAATCTTCTTGAGAACTTTATGCCTCAACGGACTTTTGTTTCATGCATGTAAAGGAATCCCAAGATCATTCTTGATCGGAAAATGTGAAAGACGTTCATTTATGGCAAGGAATCGTGGCGAAAACTGGGCTGATTTTTGCATGAAGGTGCAGCCGAGCCGACTGAAGTAAGGTTCGCTTCTGCCCGATATGTTTTGGCATTTGTTTTTTTCTTCTCACGTTTACCTTTCCCTTAATGGCTTTTCTTATTAGTGAAGCACTACTGAAAGAAAGAAAATGTTGAGAAAAAGACAGACAAACCCTCATGCATAGCAAGGAGAAAGGGACGCTGCTCCAGTCGGCTAGAGTGCACCTTCATGCCAAAATCAGCCCCGTTTTCGCCACGATTCCTTGCCATAAATAAACGTCTTTCACATTTTCCGATCAAGAATGATCTTGGGATTCTTTTACATGCGTGAAACAAAAGCCCATTGAGGCATAAGGTTCCCAAGAAAATTCGATGACAGAGT
>MU868780.1:65091-79943 GCA_036418205.1 Ostertagia ostertagi | reverse complement strand
AAACTCCCGCCACTTTCAAACAGCGTCCACTGTCACGTGACACTGTTTGAAAGTGGCGGGCTTCCTTTGAAAGTTGGGTCCCGCCACTATTGAGTCGCTGGTACCTAGTTCGACTCGCTGGTACATCGTTCGACTCGCTGGCACAAAGTTCGATTCGCTGGTGCAACGTTCGATTCGCTGGCGCAACGCTCGGATCGAGCGATTCGCTAGCGAATCGCTCGATTCGCAAACTATGACATCGCTTTGCTTTTTTAAAATACTTTGATTAATGCCACTCACCCATAGTTACCCGCAAAATGAGTTTGCGATGAATTCTGGGATCCAATTACGTATGACTATGAGCAACCTTGGGCAAATGCTGCCTAGACTTCATCGTAAACTCGTTATTCCGGTAGGCAGACAAACACTGTGGAAAAAAAACGAAGAAGGAAGCTTCAGGAATCTCTACGATGAGAGCAAAAGTGAAACTTCGAGAACCCGATTACATGACCTCCTAAATGCAGAGTGCAGACCAGGGTGAATATCGGTCGAGGAAATCCTCGACAGGGGGGTCGTACCTGTCGGGCTGGGTCATGGGGGTCGTCGTACTCTTGGGGGTCAGTAACAGCAGTGGTATCGTGGTGCAGATAGGTAAGAGGGTATAGCGCAGCAGAAAATGAAAATATCTGAAAAAAACATGATATTAAATTTTCTTTGGTTCAGTCGCTCCATTCCTCCACCTTCATGAGAAGGGCGTATTTGAAGGCTGTACAAGAATGAAGTGATGCCCGCTCCCTAATCACTCGGTGAGTTTGACACTAGTTGTTTAGCGACCCTGTGGCGAAAACGACAGCCGTGAAGAAAAAGCCCTGGGCAAATGAAGTTGTTCTTCAGGTTGTAGGAGTTACGAAATGCGTTTACTACAATGCAGCTTCTGTCAACTGGTCATGATCATATGACACCTTCGAATCGATTCTGCAACTTCGAGTGAGGTCGGATGCATGGCCTATACTCAGACAAAATTCGATGATGACGATTGCCCCTTTTCCTATTGCTTATGTTGGGAGGATGTTTTCTAGACCCATTTCAAGCGTTGCCAACAATTACACTTGCAATGGTGAAGAAGGGAGCGGATTTTCAGTTGGCCGGATCCCCCTCACTACCTCGACGACGATATTTTTCAAATAGGGATGAGAAAACAAAGCAGAAGATACAAGCGCAAACCTTCCGCTTTCCAAAACTATCTTTCCTTTTTCAGGATCTTACAATATAAGAGAGATATTGCTTTTGAAGTGGCAAAAACTAGCATGAAAATTTCAGCGTCCTCGACGTTTACTCGACGAAATTTGAGAGACCCTATCTTTCTGCAGAAGTTTCAATACTTTGTTGGAAACGCGAAATCCAGCTCTATCTAACTCTACCTCAAGCTGCTTCAAAGGTTGTGAAATGGAGGAATGCAACCTTTTCATCGAGGGTGTAGATTCGGACGTTTTTTTTTTTCGGAAATTTCGGCAAATCTGACCCAGTGACAATCGCGCCGCAGCTGCCGTTTTGAATCGGCCGTTGATGATACACTTGGCTGTCGATATACTCAGAGGAATTAGGATTAAATCGCAACCCCGTGCCCCGTGCATTTCTGAACGAACCTGACTTTGAGGTCACACAAAGTTAATGCCTCTTTCCTCGAGTCGATATTTCAGTAAATACACAAAAGTGTGCAGCGATGAAAGACAGTGCATAGATGACAAGATGAGGCGTCCATAACATTTATTTTGCAGGATTTTTTTTTTGATTAATTAATTGAATTAATTTGCTCTGTTTAGGGGGTCGTGCCAGGATCTCGATTTCGGGGGGGGGGGGGTCGTACTTCTGCGACCACGTACTCGACACGATTTTCACCCTGGTGCAGACCATCTGCTTGTGCTCTTTCGCTATTCATAGCTACGTTGGGAAAACCGGCAGATATTGCTGGATAGAACAGATGCGGGATATAGTTTGAGATCAGCGTTTCGAAGTAATTTAACATATATATATATAATCTCGAATGACCATGGCGACCTGAGGGTCAGAGAGAAATTGTTTCCAACTGCCATAATTGCATGTTGGTCCAGATTTTCTGTTCGGAAAACGCTGCACGGCAGAGGATGCAGAAAACCTTGCAAATACATAAGCTGGGATGTTTTTCAATGTTAGCGCATGATTCACTTCATTGAGGTATTGCTGGTAGAAAATAGTTGTGATGAAAGGTACTGAATTACTAAGAAACGCATATTCCCGAAAACAGGAGAGGCTGACTGGATAACAGATGTTTGTCGATTTGTAGTTCAAACATTCTAATATGGCGGATCAAAAGTGTTGCCCAAACGTTTTCTGTGTTTTTCGTCTTTTCTTTGCAGAAAGCAATCAAAGTGGTGATTCGAAACTTTTCTTTTGATAATGATTTTTCAGCTTATAAACATGAAAACAATAGCATATAAATCTTTGATGGGCGTTTGTTCATGTGAGAAATAATAATGCGATGAAAATCTTTTGGGCGACCTTTTGACCCACTGTAAGGCCAAAATGATTTAAGAGCTGTCGTTATTCCTTGTTTGTACCACGTGCTCTACGAAAGTCTGTTGTTGACCAGACCGGATCGTATTTTTCCAAGTTTTGACTGACATCAAAGGGGGGCATTTGACAACTAGATATCTGGTAAGTATGTGTACGTTGCTGTGATTGCAGTTAATTATGAATGATGTAGAGTAAATCTTTAAGCGTGTTATCCCCACTATGACGAAGGGCTCTCAAAAAGTTTCCCGCCGAGATAGTGCTTCCAAGGGTAATGATGAACATCGACAATGCGGCGCAACACGTGATTCTGAGTCACTCTGTTTCCATCAAATTGTAATTGACCTTATTTTTTAATCAAGAAATTGACTGACTATTTGTAGTTGTAGGCTTGAAGATCGCTTTTTTTCGTTGACATTCTTCAAGCAGCGATGTTCGGGAAACGGCAAGCAGACTGGCGACCACCTTATCGCTAAGCTTCTCACGATGCTTGAAGTCGTAAAGCACTTCAAAATCATTCTGAAAATTAATTCATATTTGAGTTCATGCTGTCCTGATATCAAGTATTGCATTAATTGACTTAGAATGCGCTCTTTTCGTACATTCACCAAACAGTGTGAGAATCGGCGGAAGATTGGCCGACAACTCGTGAGGATTTTCGCTCGCGCAGTCACACTCACGTACATTCATTCTCGGCACTAATGTTAACACAGCACAAAACATGGTGGGAGGATTGCTCTACCCTTTTCACCATTTATCAACGGTATTATGCAAGCACCTTGGCGCTAACCAATCAATTGAATCCGTTCTAAAACTTTATGATGAATGTCGGTGGATGAGCCTTTTTATGCTTCTTCGGATACCATTGGCAATCTGTCTTATTTGCGCTGAGAAGCTTTTTGAAGGTTGTCAAACGTAGCGGGTTCCCCCCATTTTCGGCTATTTTCAGACGCTGACAAAGTGAGGCCACTCGAAACGAATGGTCAATGATAGTCCCCACCTTTGAAAGGCTTTAAGACACATTTGATGGACATTTTGAAATCCGTTTATGAAATCCTTATTCAGAGAGACCCTGAATTTATCATCTGCTGTTCCCTATCTCTGATGAACACCTAAGGAGTGCATCAGTGGTTTATCTCATCAGACCAGTCAACAGAGGAAAATCGCCTAGCAACGGGACATCACGCCGTCCACAAAACAGTTCTCCATGAAAGCCTAATTGAATGGTGCATTGATAGCTCTCTATAGGGAATTAGAGAATTTGCTCATTAGCTATTCTCATTCATTGCTTTTCATACTTTATTAGTGCTCTAGAACTGTCAGAAAGAAAACAGCTCACGGGTAATATATGAGAATTACCCCAGGTCCATTCGCTTATATGCCTGCTTCATAAGAACCTAAAATGTAGCAGATAGTTGCAGCAGCCGCAGTAGAATAATGCAAGGACTGGGCTGGTATTTGGTTCAAGTAGTCCCCAAGAATTAAAACATAATTTGGCATTATCACAAGACACGGGACATCTTGGTGGTAATGCGTTTACAATCACGTAGAACATGGCCCTTTTGTTGAAATCGGAGCTGTGCCTTGAGCGAGAGAGGCTGCCCCTCCTATCCTCCTAGAGGATGCCTCCTATCTTGCGATAGCGCCCATTGTTCGATTGTGTAGAACGTTTTGATTACTCGCACGATCACTTCTCGAAAATCTCGTCTAAACATCACTTGTATGTATGGGGTGTCTCCAAATTGTGGGCACTGAAGTTCAAAATTCAGTAGACAAAAATTGTTGATTTTGAACTTCAATTGCTAGTAATCAGTTGTGCAGAAAGGTATTTTCGTAATCTGCTTTGCTGGCGAGGTATAAGCCTATTATCTCTGAAATGGCGGAAAGTCCACTAGTGCGGCTCTAATCATTTACAACAATGAGGCAGAACCCTCAGATGTCGGTCAGACTCTGCGATTGCATCGCGCGATGTAATCGGAGAGTCTGACCGATATCTCAATGATAAACATCGATTTATTCTTCATAGTTCCTGTAAGAGCTGTACAGGAGATTGTCGAATAATACAAGGAACATCCATCATATCTGGGCCCGAAAAAGGAGAAAGACGGTGGTACAGGAAAATGAAACTTTTTCTCCAATTGACCCCACCCACAACACTCCGATAGAAGAACAGGAAATCAGCTAGACGAATCGAAGTAGTCGACGAAGCAGGCGGTCAGTGAAAGTGAATTGATGGATTGTGAAAATACAAAATAATTCCTATTACGTGTATAAGCGCTATCTCATCTCCGAACTAGCAAGCTGCAGAAGATCGAAAAATGAAGAAGATTGCTGGCCATAAGCTGCTTGAGTGAAGACAGGTACCCCCATCCTGCTTTCTAATAAATAATTTTTCACAATTGCCGATCCGCATCAATCATAACGATTGCGTTGTGGCCAGAGATGTCGAGAGTGCTCTTCCACCAGAAAAGACTGTTTGTAAACCACCAAACTCGGTTACAGTATCGGCTTTAAGGGGCGCCACTTCTGAGCTAGGAGGCTACTAGTCGATTTCGTAGGATCATCAAGAAAGCAGGGAGTCTGGTATAAACGTAGTAAAGGTAAGCTCGGCCCGAACCCCAATTCACAAATAACCAGAGTGGCTTTCAGCAAGGCCTCCAACCCACAGACCCAAAATCTTCCAAAAGTGGTGCCAGTTCCAGCTGCCCGACTTTGCTAGAACCTAGCAGGAATGGCCATCTTGTTCACCGGTCGGCTCCGAACCTATCCCACTTTTCAGTGGGGTTTTTACCTGACCTGTCGAATCCGTATCCTAGTTATAAGCCACTGGAGCAGAAGTGAACAAAACTGCGAAAAGTCGAAGAATCAACTTGGAGCTTGAATTGTGGCAATAAAGGGCATTTTAAAATATGATTGTTCCTTATTACTGTACATCGTGCCGATTGACTTGCCTACACTTTCGCATAGTGTTCTTCGTTTGAAAGGGCGAATCATCGCTGTGTAAGCGCCTATAATTTTGGGACACCTTGTATGTACAGTAGTGCGACTGGTAGCGCACCTCAACTATTACATTATGCACAGAAAGGGCAAAGAAGAGAATGGGCAGGATTAGAAGTGGTTGTGACTGCGCGCACCTGCAATCAGCATAACATCTTGTACTATACCATCTATTCGACCAGCTTTCCTTTAGAGAATACTTTCAGCCCCTTCCTCGCAGTTCTGCTTTTCAATACCCTTTTTGGATCGAGCAAAAAGTATTTAAATGGAACAGCGGGATAATTTTTGTGGATTTCTTCGTCTCATTCGAAACAAATTAATTTTCTAGACAGCAGGGGCGACTTTAGGGCTCTATTCCTTTTTGCGGAAACCCCTTCTCAAAGAGAAAAACAGTCGGGTAACAACTGCATGTTAGACGAATGTTTTCATTCTTTGTAGTCCCGGGTAGCTAAGGGAAAATGTTGCAACAATTCTATTTGTAGTATGATAACCAATGATCGAACCGTCTGATAGAGCCGGATTCAAGAACATAAGACATATGAAATCGATAGAGTTATTTACAGCATACCAAGTAATATTAATTAATATTATTAAATATTAATATTATTAATGATAGATATTGAAAGACTGCCCTCACTTCAACGATGACAGTAGAGCAAATCAAAGCTTGTTAGGTATAGTGGCTCATCCTTACCCGTTCTCTGAGGCGATCAGCAAGCGGGCAATCCAAGGCATCGGAGCAAGAATGCAACTTCGCTGAACTTATTTCTGATTGCTGGCTCACCCTGAGCGATATAACTCCGTGACTTGGATAGTGGAGGCTTCTTCGGTCGTAACATTGTCTGCTGTACTCCGCACGTCCATCTTCGCTTACTCCGACCACTATTTCTGGATTGATTTGCGGATAGACAAGTGAGGCCTTCATGGGTAACCTTCGTCCGCTGTCGCCAGGGTGCTCCCCGAGTGGTTGTTGCTAGTGTCAACCTGCCTACTATTGATTGCGAAAGTGTACTGTACAGTTGTGAAGTGACTTACGTTGAGAATTCAAGCCCTAGCGGAGTCACGGGTTGCACTGTTATAACTGCTCAAGTGTCAAAATGTGTTCGCTTTCCGAGAAGTGAGCCTTCAGAGCGCCCACGTCTAATAGACACTACGCTTTGATTGTTTTGCTACGCGTACACCGACAAAATTGATCTATTTGTATAATATTTCCCACTTCACGTGTCGCAGATAATCTACGGGATATTCTAAACAGAGGAAGATAGACATCATTGTTGAGAATCTGTCATTTAACAATAACAATTTCTTTCATCTATTGAGAACGGTGGATGGTTTGAGCATAGTCACGTATGACTTGACTTTTGCCAGTAATGGCGCAAAGTTGTTCTTTAATCAAGTGCACAGTTTCGAGAACCGCACGACTCTTATTCATATAACATGAATTTTGAGACCGAGAATGCACTTAAACCAGATGACGACATAAAAGCAACGCCCGTTCGCACGACGTTCCACTGAACTTTGGTGTTGTTACCCTACTAAAGCCCTGCTGCCTATCAATCGTCCCAGAGTGAGGAGAGCCAAGTTCAAGACGAGAACCGCAATCTCCGGAGCATAAAATAGAGAGGGTCACCAATTACACCGCATTCAGCCTTCCTGGAAAGCATTGGACTGATGCCAAATTCGGAGCCGCGATTTCTATATTGATCAGTTCTTTCCCAAAATGAATTTGCTATTTGTGATAACTAGAGGCAACGTACAAAATTTCGCACAAGAAGATTCATTCTAGGAAAAAACAACCTTATGAAAACCACAGTCTATGGACAGTCAAGGGTAGGTGGGCGGAGTCAGGGGAACGCTTGGAAAGTTGTGCGCCTTTGAGTGGTCACCTTACAGACGACGCATTGAATAAATCGGGTTAATACGTCCAAATTCGAGAAATAAAGGCAAAATGATCGATAGATTAGGATGCAGAAGAAAAGAGAAATAGTATTTTGTTATTGCCGAAGGTGGAAAAGGCGAAAAAGGTTCTTAGTGAAGGCACTCCGAGAACCAAGTGGAATTTTCCTCGTCGCCAGCATTTGTGACAGATGTACGGCGGGAATTTGAACGCGTAGCAGTCCTTCGGTTTTTCGAATTGTTTACCAAACAAAGCAATTTTTTTGTTCTTTTCGTTCTTATCGTGAATGATGGGTCTCAACAGTGATTTTTTGTAAGATAGAACCATGATTTTTCTGAGGACGATTCCTTTGAAGGAGGATTCCACGATAAGAACGAAGGTCGAAGAAGGGGAAAATTGCATAGTGTGGAGACAGGCGGAGCTCCTGAGGGCGCGAAACGCCCACCGACATAGCAGAGAGAGCGTTAGCGTTGAAGAGGGCAGAATGAGAGTCGCATCAATGCGAAATCAACGGGCAAGGAAGGGGTCCCATTTCTCGGGTTCTGGGCCGTTTCTCATGGTTTTTCCTTCTTTCGTGTACCACTCACCATCCTTAATTTGAAATGGGTTGCTTTTTCATCGTAATTTGCCTTTCTGTAGAAACTATGAAACTTGCAGAAGTACCCCCGTGAATTGATGAACACAACAGATATGTAGGTTCTTAAAGCGCTCTTTCGCTCTAGAAATGCAATATCTTTCGGGAAAAGGTGAGCATTGTTCTAGTGTCATTTCACATTTGAAGGTCTTCCCATTGTGAACACAATGGCTCAACAACGACATTTGCGACCGTCATTCAAATAACAAATCTGCAAAAGCAAGCAGCCACGTCTGAGCATGAATCGACTGTTATATCTTCGACAACTTGAACGAAGAAAGAACAGTAATTGCACAACAAG
Organism: Ostertagia ostertagi; assembly: GCA_036418205.1. Lineage (NCBI taxonomy): Eukaryota > Metazoa > Nematoda > Chromadorea > Rhabditida > Trichostrongylidae > Ostertagia > Ostertagia ostertagi. The sequence goes on along the minus strand of MU868780.1, from coordinate 71,585 downwards.
AACAGGATTTGCTTCACCTTCAAGTTACTGTAGTTGATTTCCAGTTCATCACATGCGATTTTCAGCGATCTCCACACATTCAGCACGTTATGCTGAATGTTGTGCACATAAAATTCGACCACAGGCGATTGTGAACGTGTCTGACGACTGAAATAGAGAGGATCATATAAAGTTTCTGAGACCAGGGACGGTAGCAAAGTACCCTTAACTCGCAATCAGAAGTAACGATCGGAGATTCTAAGCAAAGAATAAAGAATGGAGAGTGCGATCCAGCCCAGATCAAGCAAGAGCTTCCTACTTTAGATTTCAGACGACAAAATATCAGGAAACGAATAAATAAGAAAAAAAAGGTTGCAAAAGTACCTGAAGATTATGGATCGCAGCTGCATTCTTTGATTCCTAACAGGTTGAGCTGGTCAGAGAAGAAAAAAGAGCACGGGATTGAAGAGGCGCAGTCACCACGTCTGACACGTATGACCCTCCAGTAAAAAGTCCTTTCGGAGTACTTTTTACTCGTGGGTCAACGTGGCGTCTGCGCCTCCTCGACCTCACACTATTTCTTTTCTCTGCCTAATTACGAATTAGGTTTACAAGTTAACTCTCTAACTACTAATTAAAATGGTTTTTTTGGTTATGATCTAACTGTAGGTTAAACAAGACTTAATGTGTTGAGAAGCGCTCTGAACCTGTTATCTAAACTGACTTTAGTCTGAGCTAATCTCGACACGTTAAGTCTGAATTAATGAAGGTTTGCTACCGTCCCAGAATGTTTATCAATTAATTACAACAGTTAAATATTCAACCATACTTTGCAGCAAAACTTGCGGTAGTGATAACACAACTCGTCCGTCATCAGTAGCAGAACGACAAACGCCATTTAGAAGAAAAAAAAACTTCTGCTATTCCCCTCTGAAGATAAGTCTGGAGCAAACAAAGTGCAAGAGAAAAGCTTTGGCATAATACTCTTTAGGTGTCCCACTCCCCAACAACTCGGCCGGATTTCGCTCGACCTCGTCCCAGAAAATTTTGTCGAGGAATTTCCAACGCCTTCATAGAACAGAATATCACATCAATTAGACACCAACAAACTAAGCGCGCAGTTCATCATCTACAGTTTGAAACTGATCCTGACGACAAGTTCCAGCGAACTTGGTATCCAAGGTGTTCTGTCGCCAAAAGGCGCCGGCACTTGTGGCGCGAGCCCAAGGCGTTTCCGCGCTAAACTGATTGTGATATTTGTGTACTGCTGGTTGAAATTTTTTTGATGTCGCGACTTGGTACTAAGCCACAAGGGAGCTAATGCTTCGCCTGATGGCGTTGCGACCCGGCTGCCATTACTATTCTACGCCCCTTCGAACGCGACGTGTTCTCGCACTTTTCCCTCCCCTCGCTGCGCTGTGTCTCTCCATCACCCCACGACCAACCTTATAAGGGTCTCTTATAGTGTTTCTTGCTTTTTCCCCTATTACCATTTCTCTTCATACTCTTATCATTTCCACCACCGAATACACACACTCCTAATTCAAATCGCGGCGGGCCTTTTCAACATACTAGGCATGAAAGGCTGCACGTATTAACGTGGTGATCGCACATACGGTTCTAGACATGAAAAAAGCGGGAGGTATGGCGGAAGAACAAGGAGAGGGCGACGCCAACGCGCCCTGGGGCTCTCCTTGCGAATGAGAAAGAACCATCGCACAAAGCTCATAGACAGAAGTGTTTATATCTGGAATATGATATGGAGGTAACAGGTATGAATGGAGGAAATCAAAACAATTTTCAAAACACTTGAATTAAAATTCTGTTTTTGTCGCTTTTTTGGGTAGTGGACGAGCTTTTGGCTAACATGGCGGTCGTTTGAACGACGATACTAATATAGAATATAGAATATATAGAAAATAGAATATATAGAGAAAATACGATAGGCAGAAGACGAAGCTTACTGACGATGAGATGAAATTAGCTTTTGAAATCGAAATTGAGTGGTAGTGGATAGTATTATAACTAGCACACGGACGCCGTCAGAGCTCACAAATACACTAGCGTTAATGTCGTAACGTTTCTAGAAATTGGAATAGTTTTCCAGAGCCTTACTACGTCGATGAAGAGCTTTATCCAGCAAAAGCTTCATCTCTCCATAAATCGCCACTCCACTACCCATTCTTCGCCCGTATGGGAGTCGACTCTTCTCAAAAGCAGACATAGCAATAAAACCATGCTTATGAGAGCAAATATTATGTTTGTGCATCAGTAAAATAGAATCAAGAGAAATAGGTAGAACTCGGAAAAAACTGGACCTCTTTTGTTTGCCAAGATTACAGGTGTGGCATGCCCTTGAATCTTATAACAGTGAAACCAAACCCCGAAGCGCTCAAATGAAAGGCATGCCTCAAGATCAATTTGGATGGCTTTTGCCCAGGAATGTGAAAGCATTGGTGCGAAGTGAGCCAGCAGTAAATTGTAAAGGAAAAGAATTCGGCAAAAGGGCTTGAGCTAAGGGCTTACTCAACTTCTTAGTGCCGCTGTGCTAAGGCAGTGAGAGGCTGAGCGCAGAGGGGAGAGTATAAGGCGAGAGTGCGCAGCAGAGGAGAGGGCTCCAGACAACAGCCTGCTGAGGACGGGGGAACACGTTGCAGCTGAGCAAGCTCACATTCAAAGGGCACTTGGTAAGCCTTCCGGGGCGAAATTCCATGTCGGGAGTGCCACATCGTGGGATTGTCTTACTAAACAGTCTAATCCTACAGAATGCACGTGTGAACGTGATTTTCGCCAAAGTTGTCATTTCAATAAAACTATCACTACAGTTAGCTGTAACGCATCTCCCTCTCATTGCTTATCGCTCATCGCACAACGTATAGACAACATCTAGTATGCATAGGATATCCAAAGCTTCTATCCAAACTCAAATAATGATTAAAGTACTTATTCAAACCGATCGAACGGTTGTCAAAGCGTCCAAATGGCCGGCTTATATCATAAACAAAGTCGGAATCGTAGCCCTCGCCCATGCCAACCAACTCTTTGAACCCTTTGGGATCGGACAACTGTTTTTAACACATCTGGGAAGATATTGCACAGATGTCTGGGCATCATCCTGCAGTCTGATTATTGTAGAGGACCGAACACATTCTGGTGCCATTACAAAAATTCTGATGAAACTAGAACACTTTGCTCATCTCAGTCGCATGCTCCTTATCCTTTTATATAATGAACGGTCGAAAGCGAAATTGCATAATATCCTAACCAGTGATTGCTGACACAGAAAGCAATCTATTTTCAGCCCGAGTTCCTGACTCATTACGCACACATTGTACATATAATGCCATGCTAAGCTATAGCTAGGTCCTGCTCTCTTCCTCTGATGGTGTCCCATCCATCTGCTTTCTCGCATGAAATCATACTACCTTCTCTGGTCAAATTTCTGTCGATCCATCGATTCGTACCTCAGGTACACTAACTATAGCTGTTCCCCTACTTTCCTTCGATGGTATGCTGGCTGACCTTCTATGTTCATGATCGGTTTGAGATTAGTTGACTGGATCAAAAATTCATAGTGACTTTTTTAGAAAAGGTTCAGGGTTTAAAGATGTTGAGAATTAGGCAAAAATGCGTCCTCCTTCCTCGGACAGCCTCGCTTGCTGCCATAATGATGTCCGCAAGAACCTGGCGAGTATAGTGGCTTCTGGCAGAACAAGGGAGCACATAAAACAGTTAGACCCTTAAAAAGCGAATTTTCCTTGCAAGAAATGTGGAGCAGAAAGTTCTTTTCTCCATCACTGAACATATTATAGCACTGTATTAAACTTTCACAGAAGTGAGCACGCAGTCTTTTGATCCCATGGTTCAGTTTTCCTCAAGCTTTGAGCAACAGGTTGGTTTTTCAGTGGTACATACAGCTCTTTTTGCAGGAGTCAAAAATGGCATGAAAATCTAAATCGTCGAAAAATGAATAAATAATATCAAAATGAAGGTCTAAAAGACTCTTTTTAAAGCAACCTTAATACGTGTTCTGTAATGCTTGTTTACTCAAATTGCTCATATAGTTATTTATAATTGGTTGCAACTGATATTGTGCGCACTTATTATGCAAAAATGAAAATGAAAAATGAAAAATGAAAATGAAATCATGAAGAGTAAATGCATCGCGAAAAAAAAACATGAAAAAATGTTTGAAAAGGAAAAACATAATTTCTCCGAAAAATTCAATTGCTCAGTGAAAATCGGATAGAATACAACAGAGCATGTTGTTTTTTCATCCACAAGTATTGGCAAGAGCATGCAGTGCCACAATCCCTTTTCAAAGACCGCTGTCTCCTAAAATGGGCTGAGGAACCCGAGGGACATTCTCCACCTTCTATCTTTGCCGCCTCGGCATGGCATTCTGTAGGTATATTTGCGTTTCTTGCCGTGAAAGGTTGCCAGGTAGGACTTTAAATTCCACCTGAAACTTCGTATGGCACTAAATAATAAGCATTTCTTAATATATCGGGTTCCTAGAAGCCTCCTTTATCTGAGAATTTCAGTCCGTATGACATTATTTTCACTGTTTTAGAAAACTCACTTCAATTGGCGGCACAGCGTAGTCTTTCCGCTTCCCATACATCCTGGAAATTGAAAACGAATTGTTTAAGGTGCTCAGTCCAAGTTTGCCAATTTTTGACTTAAAGTGAAAAGAACATTAGATAGAACTCCAACGAAAGAATATATCTCAATCATTAGAGGAAAGCTGGTAAATTAAAACTATGTGTTAATTGGAAATTCTCATAAAGTGAGCAGGTCACTTCATTTCATAAAACTCTTGTTTCATAAGATGGCTGGGAGAGTAAAACGAGGGAAACAATCGTAAACAATGTAAATATTTCTCACGAAAGGATTGCATTAATGTAGGAACGTGAACTACAAAATCGTTTATCAACAGCACAAATTATTGCCTCTTTTTAACGCCTTCTAGAATTACACTTTCAAAAAACGGTACAAAAAACCTCCATTATACTCAGAACCACCACTACTAGCAGAATTATGGAGAATTCAGCCAACGACCCGAAAAAAAAGTGTTTATAGCGGAAGTGGTGTAGTGGCAAGTGGCACGCTCACCACGCGAGCGGTCCGGGGATCAAATCCTGGGTCGTGAGTCGCCCGGGCCAACCAAGCCTTCCATCCCTCCGGGGTCGGTTAATTGGTACCAGACTTGTCTGGGAGGATAAAAACACTGACTTGAACATCGGCTGGCCCCCGCAAGTCATTGTATAGGCCACATCGCATTCAAACGCCACTACGAATGTACAAATGGAAGTAGAATGCGTGCCGCATCCCAAAAAGGGATTGATCAACGGCAATGCTTCATCCTTTTATCATCTTACTGCAAGACGGCCTCCACATACGAGCAATGGTGTGCAAAACATAAGGACGAGGTGGATGGCATAACATAACCTATTAATATCTTGATAGATGGGACTGTATGAAAGTGTGAGAACACGATGCCAAAGGTCCTCCAGTCTGTGCACGTTCTCTGGGCATCTACGTTCGTGCGACCTCTTCGATCTGGAGGTCAAAAGGTCGGGCATGTACACGAGGGATCGATTGATTAGGAAAGATGGAATTCACTGACTAGCGATAATTTTGCTGGTGGGCATAGTAGTGTTACGTTGATTACACACGTGCTAAGATACAAAATGACTTCACACGAGGAACTCTCACTGGAACTGTAAGGGAGATGTAATACGAATGCAGCTGTAGCTTGGCATTGCTCAGAACGTTGCCCTTACGTGTATGGACGAGAGGAAGTTAGTGGATCACGATCAACGCAAGTGATCGCTACGTTTTGTAACGGGCGAGAATACCCACGTCAGTCGCCGGCTGCAGTTGCAAAAACATCTATCAGGATTGCAAGATACGTAAACCTAGCCTGAACAGTGACGCATAGGGATGGTATCTCTGCCCGGCGAACATTATTTGGTACTCCGCTGAAACGCGAGTATTGGTGAGAGCATCCTCTAGGTGCCAAGACATTGGGCATGGACCAGGGATTGACAGGATCGCATGGCTACTCAGCTGACTAGGGAAGGATGAAGGGTCGAAGTGGCCATATGAAATGAGACAAGTATCATGGTATGTGGTTTCGGACGCTGATCTCGAATCTTCTTCCCAAATCTGCCAAACGATTCGCTGAACGGAGTTACGGAGGTTTTTTGTTCCCTCACACAGTTTAACACAGTGAGAAATCGGCCTCAGCAGCAGCGGCTTGTGAACGAAGCAGTGAGCCTCCGATCGGTGCTGGTGGCCTAGTGGTTAAGGTGGTGGGCTTGGGATTTCGGGGTCAGTGGTTCGGATCCGCCGCGTGTTTTTCCTTTTGCATTTTTGTGACTGACTATTTGGCAGTAGTGAAACATGATTCCTTCATCATTGGTCAGCCCTACTTGCTTTTGGATGAGTTTGAGGTCGATAACTTCGAAATTTTTCCTAACTTGCATGCCACTACATAGGCGGATAACTTC
>MU868780.1:30201-49876 GCA_036418205.1 Ostertagia ostertagi | reverse complement strand
GAGTTGTTATTGAGCGGAACTACACCATTCCTTTGATTTGAAAATTTAGTGTTATGCTCGCTTATACAACTCACTCGCCGTTTTCCAACAACATTGGTGTTTCAGGCTGCCGTCCTGGTATTGTTCTCCGCAACCAAGCTCGTTCCCTGAGTATGGCATTCCGTGGTACGAGAGGAGGTCTTGTTTTTAAGCAGTCTGCTCACTTCAACGATAATTGTCATTGTTTGCTTATTCAGGACCAAGCACTAGTAATACGTATGATGGTAGTTATCTTGAACGTCACAATGACAGCCTAGTTGATGAGTTGTCGACTAAGGTTGCGGCCTTAAAAAAGGTTAGTGAAACTTAGATTATATCGCATTTCTCTCCTTCAAACTTTCTGGCTTTCTTATCCAGCAACTGTCAGAGTATTCTAGTACTGCCCATTTTTTCCTCCTGAAATCGGCTAAACCTCTCACTGCGCTTATAAACGGTCTCATTTAATAAGAGGGGAGGGGGAAGGCATGTACTGCGACGGTTCAAATCGCTTGAAGTCATCCAATTTCTGCAGAGGAAATAAACTTTAAAGTGGGAGCGAAATCCGCGATTCCCTCCTCAGCAAATTTGGAGTTTCTGTAGTCGGCAGCAACTGTCGTACCACATGCCCCTCTCCCCGCCCCTCCTCACAGGATGAGACCTCTAACAAATTTTTTCATATCAGTGTTCAGAAATCAGTTTTTATTACCAATATCAATAATTTATTACGAATATGGCAATCCAAAAAGTATGGGCGGTTCGAAAATGACCGTCTTCAACCTTCACTCAGTTCCCAGATGTTGTTTCGAACGCTTCATGTGCTGCACGGTAGTGCAGATCATCCATTTTGTCCCAGGGCTCTAAAAGCGCTGGTCACGGAGAGTGTGAATTTTAGGCTTGAATGTAAGGTTAGATAACCTGGATTCGTGCGGTGCGAACGAAGTAGTGACCTTTACTGTGCGTGAAAGACAAGCCGGAACTTATAAGGTTTATTGAAATGTTGAAAATAATGAACAGAATGTTTGGAAAGATCACTGGAATCGGAGACGCGGAGGCGAGTCGTAGTTGGCAAACTCGGGCGACCACCGAATACGGGACCACAGTCGGGTGCACGGCGCGAACTATTCCTGACACAAGCCACAAAGGCTTCCTACGTTGAGCCACTGAGGCTCTTTCAACTCACTGCCACTAAGGCTTCTTCCAACCAGCCACTTAGGCTCCTTATAATCTGCCACTTAGGCTCAATTCCTTCAGCCACTAAGGCTATCTCTCGCTCTCCTCTATCGAGCTTTGGCCCTCCTTCTTACGGGCCCCTGCGGCTCCTAACCGCACTTACCACTCTGGCTCCTGAACCCCTTTTATAGGTGCATTCCCGCCCGAACCGTTTCCCTCTGGCAAGGTGGTCTCCCATGACCCCGCGCGATCGACAACCACAGCCTGCTCCTCGACCTACCGTGCTCAAACCAGCTGATCATAGCTGGCGTCTCAAGGCAGGCATGCCTTTCCCTAACATGCCCCCCCTCGCTGAAGTCGATGTCCTCATCGACCGTTCTTCTTCTACTACTACTAGTGAACTAGCGCGATGTGACTTTCCATATCGAACGACATCTTTGAACTGCTCTGATGCAGCTCTACATGAGCACACATTGAAATTGTAAGACTCTGCATCTCTGTCAGGTTTTCTTCGAAAGGTTCCATCTTTACCTTACTTTCTTCCCTCCTGTGTTCTCTTCTGCATTTCTTGTCCTCAGTGCTCGCACCCGTGGGGAAGATCAGTGCCAGTTTTTGATCTTGCTTTGTGCGGAGGCTATTTGCTTCCCCTCTCCTATTCAGCCATCTCTTTCTTTCTAGTTCAGCTAAAATTTATCCCTGATCCTTAACTCTCACCACGGCTGACCTGCGCGGCGATACACATCCACGCTTTATTACCGTCATACTTTTCACTTCTACTCTGTCCATTCGCTGCTCGCTACTTCTCTCATTGTCCGCGACTACGGAAAGAACCACACCTAACTTACTCAGGGCATTAGTACCTAGAATAATTTCGCCGCCTTGACTTGAACTAATGTGAAACGGTACAAATCCTCGATTTCCTCCTTCTAGCTCCGTCTCAATATGCACTGCTCCGAGAAAATCTCGTCCTTCTGTCGGATGCATCGAAAACAGGCGCTAGCTGGGACTTCTCAGTCAGCTTCAGTGCGTCAACGTCAATTCCCCTATTTTGCGCTTCAGCTAGAATTTCCACTGGAATTACACTAACCATCGACCCTGTGTCGATCAATGCTGGATTCTTGCTACCCAGTAGGGTCACCTGTTTCACAACTCGGCCACCTACTAGATCACATAGGTTCCCTTCTTCTCGTCTAACTGTCATCCCCAGACTGCGAGCCTGCTTTATGATCTCTGACAGGGTAAGTTTCTCAGCGTCTTCCTGTTCCTTGCTTGACACGATTCACTCTTATCGATTGCTGAGGACAGTGTCTGGCTATATGGCCATATTTCAGACACTTGAAACACTTTCTTTTCTCGGTATCCGCTAGCGGAGACCTAGGCGGGATGTGCTGCATTTGTCTTTGGCTTCGCTGCCAAAATTTAAATCTTCGTGGTAGTTGTCTCGCCCGTACATTTCCTCTGCCCTATCCATTTTCCCTGTCATGTACTCCTCTCCCTTGTGAGAGAAGGTGTCCTCCTTTGCTATACTTATCTCTTGACAGTTTCGATATTGTGTGGCCCTCCTTCTCCACTGGTCAACACTTGATCTCCTACCTACCCCGAACATGACCTTAGACTGTTCTATGCTCAGCGCCAGTTGCTTCACTTCCTCATATGCCTTACGAGGGTCCACTCTGTGTAAAGCTCCTACCAGTTGGAAGTGCTCCGGCCAATCACTGAGATTATCCAGCAGGATCTGAGCGTATTCCAACGAGCGATCCTCAATGGTGCAATCTGGGTTGGCCTGTCTTCCCAGGTTTTCCAACACAACAGAGCAGAAAAATCGGCTACCTCTTGGCCAGATCTCATTCTCAAGCTCCTCAGTTCAGTGAGGGCTCTCATCCTTCCTGCTGTCGACTCTTGCGACAGTAGTCTGGTCATTTCCCCAATGACCACGTCCAAACCTCGTTCCTTGGTTACTCTTGGGAGGGCCATGAAAATGTTCTTCGCTCGACCACCTAGATGGTCGTCACCAAGGATCTCTAGTAGGGTGGCATCGCATCCAATAACCTCGTATTTTCTCTTAAATCTCCTCACAAATTCTTCGAAATTCTCATGTTTTAAACCTTTGAATACTCCAGGATCTCTGCGCACGCCATAGACCTAAGATATCTCAAAACTGACACACTTGGATATTCCAGTGTTGGCGTGTTTGCAGTCGCAAACTCCTGACCCATCCGAGGCATCGTCTGGTATCGGGTTGTTTGACCCACCTCCTTCGTTCGGCACCGTTGGTTGGCTCACCGAACCTTGGAAGAATATTGACTTCCGCTGTTCCAGGAGGGCCATGACCGCTCTCTTCACCTGCGACACATCAGTGTCTAGTAATTCACAAATTTCTGTCATAACGTCTCCATCTTGTTCCATAGTCTTGATATACTCTCTCCAATCATCAGCGCTCTCAATTCCCCTTCGACATAGGGTCTCCATAATCTCTTTCTCCAGTAGCGGGTGCATCAGCTTTTTCCCTTGACTTCTCCTTAATTCTCCTATGTCCTCCAGAACTTTCGTCCATACTTGATCCATCTCTGCTTTGGCTTGATTTGATACCCTTGACTTCCCAAGGATCTCGTTTGCTCTCCGCTGGGCCTCACCCAAAATTCGTAGACAAAGGTCCCACTCTTGCTCTACAGCCTCACCACTGTTTCTCCTACTCGCAGAGCCTAATTGTTCCATAAAAACTTTATTCTCATCATTCACTGCAGTTTCGTTCGCCATCTTTCTCCTGATCCTGACTGTTCGCCTGCCTTCTTACGAACACCTTGTCAAGGCCACGAAGCGCGAACGTTTCCTACTTCCAGTTGCTTTCACTGCTATCGGCTCCTCTTGCCTTCGGAGTCGACCCTTGAATCAATTCCTCCTTTTGGGGCACTGAACTCGCCTTGCTCGCTCAGTTACTGGTCACTCGTATGTCGCAGCCGGTTCGGCCCCCATGTAAGGTTAGATAACCTGGATTCGTGCGGTGCGAACGAAGTAGTGACCTTTACTGTGCGTGAAAGACAAGCCGGAACTTATAAGGTTTATTGAAATGTTGAAAATAATGAACAGAATGTTTGGAAAGATCACTGGAATCGGAGCCGCGGAGGCGAGTCGTAGTGTTGGCAAACTCGAGGGCGTGAATAGAAGACCACAGTCGGGTGCACGGCGCGAACTATTCCTTGACACAAGCCACAAAGGCTTCCTACGTTGAGCCACTGAGGCTCTTTCAACTCACTGCCACTAAGGCTTCTTCCAACCAGCCACTTAGGCTCCTTATAATCTGCCACTTAGGCTCAATTCCTTCAGCCACTAAGGCTATCTCTCGCTCTCCTCTATCGAGCTTTGGCCCTCCTTCTTACGGGCCCCTGCGGCTCCTAACCGCACTTACCACTCTGGCTCCTGAACCCCTTTTATAGGTGCATTCCCGCCCGAACCGTTTCCCTCTGGCAAGGTGGTCTCCTATGACCCCGCGCGATCGACAACCACAGCCTGCTCCTCGACCTACCGTGCTCAAACCAGCTGATCATAGCTGGCGTCTCAAGGCAGGCATGCCTTTCCCTAACAAACCCCCCTCGCTGAAAAACGGACCCATGCAGATAATCCAAGATTTCACCTGCGGAGAACCACAGTGTTTTTGGGAGTGATCATTTTGTACTCCTACTGACTAGTATAGGGCGCCATTCGTTGCGGGACCCACTGCCTTAACCCGCGGGGATCCCATGTGATCGCGGTTGAATTCGAACATTCCAGCTTCTCACGCATGTCAAGTGTCTGCCCTCACCCCCCACCCCCCTAGACTGGCGACACTGCCCCTGGCTCACGGATTCCCCGCTCCACATTGAAGGGTTCACTGTAGCAGGAGGCAGTGGGACCCGTAACGAATGGCGTCCTTTACTAGTCAGAAGGAGTACAAAACGATGCGTTCCAGCTTGAACTCGGTCCTTTAAATGCCTTCGCGCCTGCGCTCTCTCGCCTGAACAGCGGCTTAATGGTTACTGTGATCTGATGCATTCAAATTTTGCCACAATATGATTGACACACCCACTCCAGAGCCCCTCTCCCTCCAAAGCTTAGTCCTAGGCTCACAACTTCTGCTTGAGATTTGGAGCGGAGCCAGGCGCCGTTCTCTAATCGTCTGTGCTCTGGCGTTTCGCGGCAGAGAACACAGGGGCGAGTTCAAGTAGTCACGTAATCGAGTACAAAACGATGCGTTCTGTTCTTGGTCGTGTCAGTAGAGGGCCGATTTGCCGATGTCAGGCTTGCGATTGGAGCGATTTTGCACCAATTGCAGGAGCGACGGATCGCTCCAAAGTGCGAGCGACGGGAGATTTACCCGAGCGGCGCCGTGTGTATCGGTCGTCGGCGGGGTAAATCTCCCGTCGCTCGCACTTTGGAGCGATCCGTCGCTCCTGCAATTGGTGCAAAATCGCTCCAATCGCAAAGTCTGACATCGGCCAATTGCTTGGCGCCCATTCTGCTCTATGGTGGTCCTGTGAGGGTAGAGCGGATCTAAGTTGAAGCCCAGCAGAAATTCGGAATTGGGACTGAAAGACCTAACGTTAAATCAGCAACGTTATCGTGCATTTTTGGAGAAATCATTTACTGTACCAGGCACGGAACGAAAGGAAAACCCTACATATTTTTTCCTGCATCAAAGAAAACATCTCATTTTTTCACGAAGGCAGCATCACCAAGTGTCTAGATGTTCTGCAAAACATCAGGATATGACCTTCCTTGAAATAGCGCTTTAAAACCATGGACGAACTTGATGATGATTAGCTGTGTTACCACCTGCACTACGCATGCAGACCGTTGATCGGCCATGAAGGGCTGTGGGAACGATGTAAGGCTATCATTCGCGCAATCGCCAATGGTTTTTATTCCTTCCTGGATTAGTAATATCGATTGAAACTAATTTATAAATATTCTGTCTAAATGTATAAATTTTGTCTTTACCCTTTGGATGGCAATTGTGGCATAGCATGCCAATCACTACAGGCGAATCAGCACTCTTGTGAGCTCCATAACAACATGGGTGCGCCTTCGACTACTACTGAGCAAGAGAGCCTACTCATACTTTTGACCTTCACCATGTCTCCTTTCCTGCATTCTGATGGAGAAGTACAAGCAACATCATCACCTTGACACCTGTGAAAAAGTTTCGAAGCTTACAGACGCCTAAACTCAAGGCGGAAATAGCTGGTCATTGGTGGCACCACCGAACCTCTTACTATGACAACTCGTCGAGGGAATCCTAATTCGCTTGCATCTCTAGTAGTTCTAGTTCAGATTCACGCGCCGAGGCGTTGGTGGTGCAACGTCTATAGTTTCGGAGGTAGAGGCCACTAAAGCTCATCAGATTTCATGAGCCTAAAGTGTTGGTTTTGCATGAGGTTCGAACCATTTTGACTTTGAGTCCTAGTCTTTTAAATGTCTGAGGGCTATCTCTAAAGTGTCTGATATGACGCAATGAATTTTTTTGCAGAAAGTAGGCGTGTTACAATGTCGGCGATTTCTTAGCCTTGTTGCGAACGGTATATTTGGGCTACAGCAACGGCCGCGAGCTTTCTTAGTTCTGTCCCTGGGTGACAGGTGGCAGCTTTCCTGGTCCGGTTCGTAAGGCGTTTGTGTACTCCATAATCGTTTTAGGGGTCAGAATGCCGACCGGGAAATGCTTTTTTGGTGCAATACCCGATAAGAGAGATAGCAAATGACTAGCAAGTACTGCAGTTCGCAAAAACAAGCTGGATGAAGCCAAACCGCAAACAGTTCACAAATCCGCTAGCGACCGCACTCGTTGTAACAGGCGTCCACCATGGATAAAGTAAGAACGAATGGAATTGGTATCCAAATTCTCCAAAGACTTAATTGACCAAGGAAAATTTTTGCCAATGATGCGATTAATTTTCGTTGTGGGCAGGGAATGTATCCGTTTCTCGTTCGTACATCAGAAGTCCTTTCCTCATTTTTTTTAACAATCTCAAGTTATATTTAGGTGACCATATCAATTGGAGAAGATGTTAGAGAACAGAATCGCTTGCTAAATAGCATGGACGACGACTTTGACTCTTCAAAAGGATTGTTGTCTTCAACAATGAAACGCCTTGGTATTGTTAGCAAGGCCGGAGGTCGGTCAATATCGCCTTATCTTACTTTTTTCCAATCTTCATAGGTGAAAATTTAGTCGAAGTGTGGGGGGGGACACTCATAATGTCTAGTCGAAGTGACAATATCTAATCAGAAGTGGAGTTGCGGAAGGGCGGTCATATCTAATCAACATTCAGAGCACAGGCTCTGAGTGTACGATTAGATAGGATACCAACCGGGATTCCGTACAAAATCGGATACCTGAAATGCCCTTTCTCCGAAGGCTAGCATGGCAATCACAAGATTTGGTAAAACTGAAAAGAAAGAAAAAACTTACCGCAACTCTGCTTTGATTAGATATTAGTGCCTTATTACAACTTTACTCAGTTGGATGTTATTGCCCCCTAACTACATTTTCACCATCTTCATATATTTGACCGATTTTTTTCTGTAATGTCTTGGTTTTCTTTGTGCCTAACGTTTTTGTGAGGTGGGACTGCTATGAATTTGCAAAGTTTGCACTTATTTGTCATTGGAAGTTCCGATCTTTCAGTCGTCTTATAATATGTAGAAGTCAACTTACGAATTTCTTTATTTGGCGATTTCTGTCGAGTAATAGCTTCTGATCAGAAAATGTTTCTCATCAGTGACCTCCGTTTTTCGTTCTAAATATTCACATTCCAGGCAAGAACCTGATGTGTTACTTGGTGCTGTTCGCTCTGTTCGTCTTCTTCGTTATATATTACTTGGCAAGATGAATGCGCACGCAAATTTTCCACTTAAGGACCGAGTTCATCCACTGATAGCATTGTGAGAGTCTTATTGTAGAGAAATCTGTCATGAAGGTCAGCACTCGTGTTCATTTTTTTCGGTTCCCGGGAGCTTTTCTATTGACTGTGATTTAACTGATTATTGGAAACAATTGGTGATAGCGATGTGAGACATTCTATGTAATCTTATAAAATTCACCCCTTGGTTATTCGATTATTATGGTGCCAGTAGAGCGATAGTATCATGGCAAACCTTTGTAAATGAATACAATTGTGATAGCATGGTGTTGCTTTTTTATCTTGTTCGTTATATTATAAAGTTTTCTGGCTGTTCTTTTGTTGTTTTATAAATCTTATGCACCAACGGCCTCTTGAAACAGGTTACAAGGCTTCTGTCAACCAAGGGGTGAGAGTGTAGAAGGAAAAGCAGACGTTTTTGTGGTAGTGGGACTAAGCCTTTTAAAGGAGGTAAAGAAAGCGGAGATTCTGTAATAGTGCGCTTGTGTGAGAGCTCCCAGACAGCACAACAAAACGCTGAATTGCCTAGCCTCACGGTTGACAGATGTCCGCAGACCTTAAAACACCTATGCTCTGCTGCTTGGCATGGGCAGTAGATGGGGTAGTTGATCTGTGTTTGACTGTTTTCGTGCTTCTGAACGCTCTCAGTTGTCTGTTCACCATCTAATCAGGAAAGGTTTCAAGTTTTCCCATAGAACTTTGAGTGAGACACAGCTTAAAGATACAGGTCTTGTATGATTGTTACAAGTGCGAAGAGCCAAACAGTCGCGAACATGCCAAGGAAATCGAATTAGTCTAAGCTTTCGACTCCCGCTAAAGGCAGATTTGCATTCCAGCAAGGCGCCGCTCAGATTAGTGTAGTTGGCGTAAGCGCGAAACATTGCATTTCGTAATAAGGGCTATCAGTATCCTTTGCAATTACGCTTTATCAAATAAACATATCCTAATACCAACGCGGCAGTACCAGCCAACCGTGATCGCTCACAGTCTCCAGGGCATCTTCGCGTAGCACTTTTTTCATATTTGTGTCTGGATTCCAGGCTCCATCGGTTTACCTAGTCTCAATTCAAAGTTCCATGAAAAGGTTGAAACAACTTTCCTGGCCAGATGCCGGCAAGCGATTGAGTTTCAAACGTTGAGCATTGACTATTGGATGATTTCACGCCGACAGCTTATGGGTTTCGGCGGTGAAAGTGGGTCGACAAAGCGAATCCCTGTTGACCATGCTGCACCTGCCTTTCTTAGACACACCTATAGGGGAGGGGCAAAGAACGATGGCACATTCAAAACGGAATAATTTACCTTGCTTTGAATTCAAACTAAATGATCTAAGTTGGAAATTGAAGAGCACTTTCCATTCTATCAAATAAAAAACTTTACAATATTTCATAAGAGCTGCTTACTTCTTCACAAGGTTGATGTGATGGATGAGCTCTTCCCGCCTCTAACAAGAGAGGTCTTCTGGAATAATTTAACTTTGCTCCATGAAAGTTCCATCGACAAGCCGCGCTTTTTGGATATTGGTTTCGTACATGCTTGTAGTACACAGGTGTATGGACCACAAAACCATGTTTCTTTTTCGCTGAACGGTTTGAGTAGTATCAAAAAAGTGATGAATGATACCATTTCTGGTTCGATCCCTCAAAAGTGCGGGAAGATAATAAGCATGCGCCACACCGAGCAATTACCCTATTTTCCGGTGTATAAGCCCCCGCTAGTATCATGTAAAAACACCTCCACTGGTGCAGTGTACTTGAGTACATCTAGAGTCAACCGTAACATGCCCATAGGGGTAATTCGATATGCTGATCACGAAAACGACATTCGTTTTTAGCGGTGGCGGCATCTGGCGCCAGTTGGCGCCACCTTGTCACGACCCTTGTTTTCGCCAAAATCGGTGTAAACTTCAGTATAGGGGTTATTTGGGACCCTGATTACGAATATGACATTCGTTTTTGGCGTTAACGTTGTTTAGTGCACATGTCTCGGTTGGAGAGCGCAGACGAGCAGAAAATAGGCGTCAAACAGCGCCAGCGCCTATAATGAATGTCATATTCGTAATCAGGGTCCCAAATAACCCCTATACTGAAGTTTACACCGATTTTGACGAAAACAAGGGTCGTGACAAGGTGGCGCCAACTGGCGCCAGATGGCGCCAGCGCTGAAAATGAAAGTCATTTTCGTGATCAGGGCATCGACTTACCTCTATAGGCAAATTTGCGGTGGTTTCTAAGGTGTACAAAGTTACACTGCACGAGCGGGGGTGGTTTTACGTGAAATCGGCGCGGGCTTATACACCGGAAATTAGGGTACTTGTTGCCAAGGAAGCAATGCTTGGCCCTCCCACGGCGAAGGTGCTGTGGTTGCTGAGGGATCTTTGATTTGTCGGTGGCAGACCAAGTTTCCATTAGCATACACCTGCTTGGCAGAAACGTAATGTGGAGCGATGCGGCAAGGATTGAAGGGTTCCACCAAGTCACTGTGGGAGACGCTTTGTTTGAATTTTTGCGGGCCTTTATTAGAAGGGCCGGTCAGTTCATATTCTGGCGACGAGAAGAGTGAAGATTGAAATTAGATGTAAGTTTTACTCCGAATTCGGCCTTCCCGGAGTGATTGGTGTCATCGACGGCGGAGGCGAGTGGCCTGCCACTAAGAAGGCTATGTGTGTCAAAAAGGGTACCACAGACCCATTGTAGGGGTTGGAGTCGATTTCAATGTGAGAATTAGATGGATAAGCTCGAAATGGCCAGGATCAGCGCACCAATCACGCGCATTCAAAACGTCACTCCTGTACGACTAATTGAAGAAGGGAGAGCTTCAAGGAGTTCTCTTGGGGGATAACTATTTTGGCCACAGCTCTTTTCTACAGAGGAGAGGTACAACCGAGCTGTTTGCTCCGCGCACACTCGACTCGCACAGGCTCTTGGAGCGCTCGAGCGGCAATTCCATATTTTGCATGGGGAGAGCGTAATACTGGCTAGTTCGTCGCTTCCCATAGGTAATCATTGTATATGTTCTGTTAAAGCTACTCCCAAGTAAAGCAGCTGAAATAGTGCTGACCTGCTTCGGAGCATAGCGATAGGTGCCAGTGAACTTAGATTATGACGAGCACGCAGGGAGCCTCGGCAGGGTGGTGAGGTTCCATGTGAGCCATCAATCCAGGCTCCCGACAACGATGCGATTGCTTTTATGCAGAACATAAACGTTTTTGTTTTGAGGTTATTTAATCAGCTCATCGATTAATGCATTGTAAGCGAGGACGTCGCGACAGATAGCGATCGTTTTTATTATGGTTCTCCCTCATCCACCTCCGTGGATCTAAACGAGTTATCTGGGATCTGTACGGATATTGGCAAGTAAGTCAAATGATACGGACGATGACCTCTGTGTGTTCTTATGCTATGATTTATCACTCATTCATTCAGTGGATTTTGTTGGTAAGGTCGAATACATTAGTCTGCTCATTAATTTCACTTTTATTGCCATTTAGTTTATGTCAAGATAAACAAATAAAGATGCATGAAGAACATGAGCACTATCCGTGAGTTCGGTGGGAGCACTTCGATAAAAGAGGATTAATCACAGTTCGCTGTACACGAAGACACAATAAACATCACTGTCTACGAAAAAATCAGGGGTGCAGATCAATAGCGAAATGAAGTGATACATTTTAAAATTTACTGCGAATAACTGCGTGGGTTCTTCTTGGACAAAAATCTGCATGTCACTTGAAAGGAATTTCTGCAGAAGCTGTTCCTTTGAGCTCAAATTGTAGACCTCCATAGTCACGATTTCCTTCTTTGATTGACCCCGCTTCTGCTAGAGTGTGGCTGGCCGAGATGTTGATGGCTGCGCCGCCGTGTCTTCCAAACATGTGCTCTGTGAAATTATGACTGCATTCAGTTCAAGCTAAGATAAAAATATTACCTCCATGGTTGGGTTTTGTCCCAACTCTCCCTTCACCCCTGAGATTTTGGGTCTTTCTTGTATCAATTCGAACGCCCGCTTTTGGGCTGCACTCGGTCGCAGCAATGATGCCATTTCATCGCCAGCAGTTCCAAGCATTCCAGCGGTCTCAAACATACATAAATAATAACTATAAGCAAATGGTCAAGTAGGACAGCCAGCCTTGAAGCATCCAAACCAATGCAGTCCCATATTTTCATGACGTCATTCTCATCACGGATCTTTTGGTCGTTTTGTTTTTCCAGTTCGTTTTGTGACCCCCAACGCATTGACGTCCTCAGTAAGTCGACTAATGGATCCCTCCTCAGTCTAAAATACTTGAATCACATGTTTTTATGCGACCACCAGTACGTCGCCTAAAGGTAAGCGCTTCCTCGATCCTCCGATGGTAGCATAGTGATAAACATCGTAATTTTTTGCTCTCCATTATCAACTCGGGCTCCCTCTCCGAAAATGGGTAAATCGCAGCACTCTGAAGAAAAAAGTTTGATGCGAGCAGTACCGTGGGGCATAACGTAGTCTTTTATACCAACAGGAGAAGATTCACCACTTCCCTCTGCGGCAACACTTTCTGCGCCTCCCGCTGACTCCGGTGGTTCATTAAGATCGAAGAAGTAGGCCATTTCCTGCAACACATCCTTGCGAATAACAATAGTCATACGCAGTGTATACCGTATCACCTATAATGTTCAGAAGAAAATTTAGAAAGAATGTGTGTTACAAGAATGTAACTTTCCGGAGGGTTAACCAAACCTTTACCGTAACCCCTTGGCGTCAAATAGACTTATTGTGCAGATGAAGTGTGACACCACTGCAATTCCGACTCTAAATTGATTTCCGAATTGCGCAGCGGGATACAAACAATTTCACGCGGCAAGACTTTCACAGTTAATCGGTGAAACTGCTGAAGTGGAAGAGAAGGAGGTCATAAGGCGTGATATTCATTAGTGATTTTCGATAGATATTGTTAAGCCAGTTTTAATATCCTCATTTCGATGCGATTGATTAGTTATTTTCGATAATTGTCTCTCTTAGATGGAGGGCGCTGAATGAATGTGTGTGATGCAATCGATTTGACGGTCTGAACGGGGTAGGTGGAGGAAATGAGATCTTCGGATACTAGCAAAACCTCTTAATTACACTCATTCTCTAGTAATGGCTCATGGCTACAGGTGTCAGAGAGCACATAACTTGAGAGGAGTGGGTGATATTGTCTGCGCAATGATATTGATTCGAGTCTCATTCGTGCAGCGTAACTGTTATAAGAAGATCTCAATACACTTGAGTTAGATACTGTTATTCTATTTAATGTGTCGACATTGCCATTCGACGAGTTGTGTAGTGGCAGTCTCCTGCTCAGCCCGCGGGTCTCGCACTATGCAAAATGCGAGATCAATCACGTTAGGAGTATTCAGTGTGAGCTCTCGAATGGACGTATATGACTTGTTCGAGACTGGGAAGTGCGTAGGCAAAGCAATGGTGAAGAGTGGTAACAGAACTATTCTCGTGTCTCATGTCTCGACTTCATGCCAATATTGGCGCATCCGGACATCTCCGAGGTATGAAGAAACGGAACAAGTTGACGAAACGCATTCTCGTATGGTATGACGTTGTGCAAAGCTTTATGGTTGGGATAGATGCAGCTTTAGAGGCGTTTTGCGATGGAATAAAGCTCGAGTGAGCCTGGTGGTTAGAAGCATAGGCTTGAATGATATCACTCTGAATTAGCCGACTTGATTTCTCCTGTGAGAGCAGAGTCTCGAAATGTCAGACTCGCATCTGTGAGCCGGCTCAGAGACTAATTATGTTTGCATAGGTGTATGCACAATTCCCGCTGAGACGTCGCTCAGGTGCCTCGCTAAGCGCAAAGTATGACCTCGTACTACACTAAATATCGAATGGATATAAGTAACTCAGATAAATAAGTATCGTAGAGATCTATTGTTCATATACGTTCTCATAGAGCTCTGTTCTACCACGTGCTTCATGTACATGCCTCTAGATTGCGCTGCAGTGTCTCTACGCAAGATCTGATCGTACATCATTGTTCGTCACTGCACAGACAATTGTATCTACGCGTCTTGTGATGACTGTAGATAGTGATATATGTGTGAAGAGTGCTGCATTTGTCTCGCACGGCACAGGTGTTATTAGGCACTTGACGTGCAGAATGAGCCGACTGTGAGCACGGTATAGAGTGTTTTCTAGCTTTCACCTCTTAGGCTTAGCATTACTTGTAACTGTCAATGTTTGTTAGCGGGTGCAGAGGCGCTGGTGGTCCCTCTGCTCGCCGAAAAGGAAAGCTAGCCAGAGAAAAGGCTTCCGCGTTGTCGTATAAGAAAAGTGAAGAGACGCACGCGAAGCATACGAACTAAGATGTGGTGATATGAGACGAGGTCGGGAATATCTCTAGGTCAGTACTTCAAGAACTCTGAAGGGCGTATGCTTTGTCATGGACGAACTTCAGGAGTGCGGTATTTGATAGTCTCCGAAATTTTCTTATTCGTAAGTTCTCACATCATGGAAATCCGATGCTCTGCAGGTGAGCTGACGACAGCCTGAAACTCGCTCGACACTGTATTTTCTCACGTACAGAAGCGTGGCAAAAATAGATCTCAAAAGGCTGCGATGTGCAGTGGACGGATAATTTCATAGCCTCTCTCTTTCTTGAAGGAAGCATGTACCAAATTACGGACACGCAGTCAGCAACGATAGTTACGTGCCAGAAATAGACAAGTAGCGCAAGTACGAATTCATCGGCAGCTTACTTTACGGAATGTGGAATTGCGGAACGGTCCGCAACGACGCGGCATATCGCTCATGAGCTGCACTCATCGAAGCACGAGTCATCTCTCGCAATAGGCGAATAAGTTCAAAAAGACTGTGGAAATCGAGCCATATGTATGAACTGCGCATAAATTGTGAGACATAGAAGCTCTCTCGGTGCTCGAGAAAATTGAGAAAGTGGGATAGTACTGATGAACTAGATTTTGCACTCTTACCCAGCGATTAGAGAGGAATTCTCGTGGATAGATAGAGCGACGGTTTTTTATCCAAGTAGATGACAGTATAGCGTGACTATTGCGCCTCGGTTGAATATAAACTGTCATATGTGTGTTATTACCAGAAATTGCATAGACTCCACTGCACCTAATTACTAATAGTACTCTGAAGTGATTTGAGGTCGCGGATATGATACTGGCACCTAATACGCAGATGGCCTAAACATGTTAGTGGCTCTCAATAGTTCTTATATGAGTGTTAGGCGCAGATGGGGACTGGCTAAGCAGCATGTGAGACTAGCAGAGTAGTAGTATATCGCTTAGACCGCATTAATCATTACATACTCGTGAATTCGTATATAGACGTAATGTGAGAAAATAATAAATCCGCCACGGTCCTTCGCATCGTCCGCGCTACTCGACTCCTATCGAGGTCTTTAGCAGCCCACAAACGGGGGTAACAGTAGTAGGTGTTCTCGATTCGGTGAAGGCATCAGGAGGTATCAGTGAACCAACTAACTCAACTCTGCTCGAAGAGTACTAGCTCGGAGGGCGTGGCCGACGAAGTCATACACACGACAGAAGAGCCCTACGCACTAGTATTATCGATGGATGTGATACTGAATCGAATTTAAATCCTCACCTGTGTCTCGCATCTCTAAGTATGTGATTGACTTGCGGTTATTCTTAGGCTCAGTCTATGACGCTAAGTTGTTAATTCTAACATCGCGAATTGTCAGAATT
The DNA here is from genome assembly GCA_036418205.1 of Ostertagia ostertagi. Taxonomy (NCBI): domain Eukaryota; kingdom Metazoa; phylum Nematoda; class Chromadorea; order Rhabditida; family Trichostrongylidae; genus Ostertagia; species Ostertagia ostertagi. Next base: position 34,083 of record MU868780.1, on the reverse strand, counting down.
ATAACTTAGAATTTTATTACTATGGTCGATACCGATAAGTTTGAGATGTGGTGAGACTGCTGTTGACGGAGGAAAGATGAGTGTAATGATAGAAGTTCGTGGAGCATTATGATTGTCCAGTTCGATGCTGTGGTGATAGATTCTGATCCGCAGATTGCTGGTCCGTTCTTAGCTTCGCGAAAGCATTTGATCACACGATAGAATGCCTCTCTTGGCAGCTCGGAACGTCGACGTTGCGATCGCGCACGTCTCATAATCTCTCCAATTACCTTCTGACTGAGTGTGTACATAACTGTACGATGATTAGAAACATTGTGTTAGTTTTGATTGCTCACAGGATTCGATTCAACAAAACTGATATGCGGGCCTGCAAAAGTTGTCCTGTGGGGTCAGGATTTGCCCCGAACTCGCAGGAGGCGAACACAAGACGAGGATATTTGCACCTCGCGTAAACAGATAGAAGAACGACATCTGCTTACAGGCTAGTAATTAAGCGAAATAATAATATGTCGCTCTTTTCTGCCGACAGGTATGTCCCTCCTCATGATGTAGTGGCGGATCCGCAGCATGGTCGCCGAGCTTTGATTCCTTCGCGCTCTGCCGCATTCTCTGCAATACTTCTATGACGCGCCCATGAATCCGAGACACTCACTGTTCTGATAAGCTCTTTTACCCCCCTGTCGAGGATTTCTTACCTACCCTGGTCAGCCCTTCACGCCTTAGAGGCAGCTTTCTACCCATCCGGGATATGTCCCAACTTTTTCTTGGGTGTGCGTGCGAGTCTGATGGTTACAAAAAGGTAGACAGACAAACACACAAAACTTCTGCTTTATATTGGGTTGTCCGAAAAGTTTCCGCCGTTTCTATAGCTTACTTTCGGAAGCTTTCTTTCCGCGCCACTTCAGCAAAACTGTTAATACTTAATATATCGTCAGAGAGCGCGTTTCTCGCCCTGTCTAAACATGTCTACTGTTTTTTTTTACCTGAACCACTTTTCCAATTTTTTTGAAGTCTTGAATACAACATACTCAACAGCCTGCTTTGCACTAGTTTCTTGTTTCCCCTCAAACTTGCTCGGAAATGTGCGGAAGCAAGTTGCGATATCAACTAAGCATTTGGTTCTGAGTCCACAAAAATACGCTGTGCAGTCGTGATTCAAAATGTCTTCCTCGCGATGTTGAAAGCTTTGAAGGAGATTAGTGATATTGGAGACTGATAAAGATTAGCAGAGGGCTTTGAAGTCAAACTCGGAAAAAGAGGCAAATCTTCAAAAAAATGGGGGGATTCGCCACGCAGTCAAGTAGCGCGTGATTTGAGCCCCGTTAAAGCAACAGTTCAGGGAGGGTCCGAAAATTTCAATGCCACTACTACTGAGGGATACACGAGCCCTAGTGAAGAACATATGCAGTGGAAATAATAAACGAACTTACCTCAGAAACTCAAAAACAGGGTGGAAAGTCCCTCAAACATGGGTGTTCTTGGGGATTTCCCCAATCCCGCCCCCTTGCCGGCCGTCATTGGACGCGTCGGCAATCGTGCTCGTTTTGGGACCACAGGGAAAATTGATTGAAAAATGGAGCGCGTTTACAGCGGGCACGTTCAGACAACTCGTCCAACGTGCGTCTTTATCCATTGCTGAGCGGCAGAGGGAGAGTACCTGTCTAAGACCCTCCCCGACGTTTTTTTCCAGTTTTTCATACATTAATCGTCTGGTTTTCATCTACAACTTCATTATTGGTGGTTTTTTCCCGCGAAACCGTTCCTGAACTGTTGCTTTAATGTGGTTGTTAAGCATTTCGTCAAGAATCTGCAGCATGTGGAATCCAGAAGAGCACTGAACCCTTTTCTTCGCGTTTCAGTTGCGATGACCGTAGTGTTATGGGAAAAGCAGCCGATTCTCCCAAGGGGTGCTCAGGAACTCAACCTTCAAAAAAACCTAATTTTTGAAAGACACCGTTTGGCGTGTGTTAGAAGAACTCTGAGACCACTGTTCGACGGAAAATGAGTATGGCACAGTTGAAGACACAAAGCCATCCCAAAAATCAAGCCAACTCTTCCATAATGTGTGCATGCTGCGCCAGCTGCATTAAGTTCGGCTTTCTACCCGCTACTTTTTACTGTCTGTCTGCCTCCCTCTCAGTTTTTTTCTCTCCAGATGTGTTTAACGGAGATGAAAAACCCGTGCTGAACATGTAATAAAGTAAGAGAACTGAAGACAGGCAGTAAGAGGTACCACGCAACCATGTCACCTCATGTCGGCCAGTTCGATCACAGATTTTGGGAAACGTGGCTTGATTTTTGCTATGAATTTAGGTCTTCAACTCTGCCATACTCATTTTCCTGTCGAAGCAGTGGTCTCAGCGTGTATTCGGTTTAAACACACGCCAAACGGTGTCTTTCAAGAAATTAAGTTTTTTTGAAGGTTGGTTCTTGAGCACCCCTTGGGAGAATCGGCTGCTTTTCCCTATAACACTACGGTCATCGCAACCGAAACGCGAAGAAAAGGGTTCAGTGCTCTTCTGGATTCCACATGCTGCAGGATTCTTGACGAAATGCTCAACAACCACATTAACGGGGCTCAAATCACGCGCGATTTGACTGCATGGCAAATCTCCCCACTCTTTTGTAGATTTTGCCTTTTTTCTGAGTCCGACAGCGGTGTTACTTCCGTCATCACCTAAGAAAGAGGAAGTGGAAACAACCTGACAGTTACGCCAAATAACAATGAAGTTCAACCGAGAAACATGGGGTGGATTTATATTTTTGCACAATCGGCAAAGTGGCCCTTTTCTGAAAAATGAAAAAAAAAATTTTCGTGTTTTCGAAATGGAAGTTGGTGTTTACACTCGAAATTATATTTATATTGAGCACATTTTTCTTTCAAAGGCTTTTTCAGAAACACCCTATCATGCGAATTTTCAAGAACTTTAGGTGAATTTATATTTTTGCAAAGCAGTGTATAAGTTTGACGTACTGACACACAAAGCAAGCACAACTCGCAGAAAGCAAGTTGGACTAATAGGTATCGCAACAAGATGTGTTGAAAAACAACTTTATTGATTCAGGAACTTTAAACTCGATGCTCTGCATACAAACGATTGCATTTTCGTGTCGCACGGATGATCATTCCACCACCCCGGAAACTTAAAGCCTCCTTTGTACATCTGAAATGTGTAATAGCAGCACAAAATAAATAGTGAAAATGACCCAAGGGTAATCTAATATTTATTCGAATAATGTGTCAGAGCATTAGTGCGTGAAAACTAGAGCCGGAAGTCAGGGAATGTTGGCAAAAACAAGCAAATTTGAAGGGATTTTGGATAAGCACTTCATGGAAGGAAAGATAGCATACGGTCCCAAGCATGGTCAGCTGTATGTTTGCACTACTTAAAGAGTAAGTGGTATTTGTGATATCGCTAAAGGAACCCTTCGCGGAAAAATCCTGTTTTTTTCTGCAACATGCATATGTCAGTTGTGATCACTCAGAGACACACACAAAGTTTCACGCACAGATTCAGTTTCCGAAGAGAAACAAACTACAAAAACTACACTCTATGGACAATCGAAGGTAAGTGGCGCGGAGCCAAAGGCGGGGCATGGAAAGAAGTCCGCCTTGGGGCGGCTACGTATCAGGCGACGTAATGAAAGAATTGGGTTCAAGCGTGCCGTTTTTTTTTCGTCTTTTGCCGTCTAAGACCCATCTCGAAGCATCCCCGTCGTCAGAATTGGTTGATGTCTGGCGGTACTTCGAACGTGTAGCAAGCCCTTCCGGTTTTTACGAGTTTTTTTTGTTTTTTTCGCTCTTGTCGTAAACTATGTGTTCCAAGCCAGTGAGTTATGGGTGAAATAGAACCTCGATTTTTCCAAGAAGGGGTTGCATTT
>MU868780.1:2387-30101 GCA_036418205.1 Ostertagia ostertagi | reverse complement strand
AAGAGCGAAAAACAAAAAAACTGGATAAAGAACTGTGCAAGGGCTGCCTAACACTGTTCGAAGTTCTCTTCAGACAGCAAACTCAATTCTGACGACTCGGGGATGCTTCGATGGGTCTTGGCGGAAAGACGAAAAAAACGCCTGCTTAACCCAATTTTTCTTTTACTGCATGGATACGTTAGCGCCAGTACGGCATTCTTATCATACCCTGCTTTGTGTTAATTCGCATTACTCGATGGTCATAGAGGTTGGTTTTTGTGAGTTGTCTCGGTTGGGAATAGAATTGAATCTGTGCACGAAAACATGTCTATGTCTCTGATGAATAAGGACATTGCATGCAGAAAACGGTTATTTTTCGCGAAGGGGTCCTTTACGATTTTCACATACAATTATCTTTAAGAGTGCAAACATCCAGTTCTATGCATGCTTGGATGTTGTATCTTTTCCTTCCATGAAGTGTTATCCAAATCCGTTTATTGTTGTTTTGCAACATTCCCTGACTTTCCTGGCCTCTAGTGTTCATCGCACTAGGCTTGACACATTATTTCGGAATATATTATAGATTACCTTGGGTCATTATTATTGATTTGTGCATACTAGTACAACATTTCAGAGTTACAAGGCAGGCTTTAAGTCGAGCGTTGGTGGTATGATCATCGTGCGACTACGAAATGCAATCGTTGTATGCAGAGCATTCGAGTTTGAAGTTTCTGCATTCTATAAAGTTTTTTCAACATCATTTTGTTGCGATACTTTTTAGTCCAACTTGCTTTCTTGGAGTTGCTTGCTTGCTTGTTGTGTCAGTACGTTTCCAGTATACACTGATTATACTCACCTATCAATCTTATAAATAACATATTTTTGCGGGTGAGCTGACTTAGTTTCAAAGGCATCGGCATGGTTTGTTGTTTTGAGCTGTTTTAGCGGCAGATTCTGGTGAGTTGTTTTGGAGGCAATGAATGATGCTGGTCAAGCGAAGTGTGAGAAAATTCATGGGAGGACCTTTGGGGGTAGGTGGCGGGCAGGCAGGGATATGTCCCGAGGTATGGGTGGTGCGTGGCCATAAGATAGGTGAGATGGAGAACACGGTGGTGGTCGGGGGCCAGGAAAAATGGAGTGATGACGGGTGAAAGGGAAAATCTTTGTTGGGGTGATATACCACGGAGCAGGCTCATCTTTAAATAGCGGACTAATGTGTCTCGTCGCAGGTGGTGGGGGCACAGGAGGGCTGATGCGGGGTTAAGATCCTATCGGTGGGGATGAGAGAGGGAGTGTTTCGGGCGCACCGGAGCTTCGTAGCAGTGGGTGGCTGATTGTTGTCAACAACCGATAGAATCTATGTACGGAATTATGCACCGCGCGAGTGTTAGTTTGGGACATGGTATTGTTGACGCGGGGAACAGTGGTTTCACTGCTGGCGATTATGCCAGAGAGGGCGGGGATGAATATCAGCGGCGGGCTCTGGTTCGGGGGTGGGGTAGTGATCTCTCTCCTGTGCACAATCCTTGTAACTGGTTGACTTGGTCAGTTGACGATACCGTGAGGAGCCACTCGTTGCTGTGGAATTTCGGCGGCTTAGGGCGGTAATTCCGTTACGAGGTTTAGGGTGGTTCAGTAGTGATAGTGCAGGATTGCATGCAGAAGATTTTTTCGATTTGTGGCTTAGGAAGGTGGTAGAACAGCTTTTTAGATCTGAGCTCGATGGGCAGGTGTTGGATCGTTCTATAAGCTGGGCTTGCATGAAAACTTTTGTCCGAATGGTTTCGTTGAGAACGCACTCTAATGAGCGTTGAGAGTCCTATGGCGCACATGAGTTGGCCCGCTCGAGTGGTTCTCGATTGTTATGAGGCCCGTGTAAACACAACAAGGATCCACCAATTGCAGGATGTCGCTGATTCGATGGGATTGTGCCCGATGCTCCGGGTTTTGCCTCGCGTTTCTTCCGCGCGTCGTCGATTAATTCCTTGCGAGTCGATATTCTTTACAATGCAGCTGTGACAATGCCCTAAAGGTCGTAAACTATGTGTTCCAAGCCAGTGAGTTATGGGTGAAATAGAACCTCGATTTTTCCAAGAAGGGGTTGCATTTTGGGAAGCAAGGTTCTAATAATGGGAACGGAGGTTGAAATGCATTGTGTTTGCCTGGATTGGACGGGTTTTTGGTGAAATTTTTACGAAAGTGCTGAGAATCAGGTAAAATTGATTGGTGGATTTTTATTTCACCCTCCCCCCCCCCCGTCGACGGCCGTTTGGAGAGGGAAGGGGGCGGAGTTGGGATGCGTCGACTGGTCCTAGAATCAAATACTTCTATATAAACAGTAACGATAGGGGGGTGGTATTCGGAGGAAGGGATCGTATTTGGGGGACCTTCTACAAATAAGACTGATGGTTGGTGGTGGGGTGGGGGTCGCACCGTGATCCCAAAACGGATGTGGTCGCAAAATTTCTGAAAAAATGCGAACGTGGTGGTAGATCATTGTTTCAAGGGTTTTGTCTGAGAGATTGTGCGCTTGCTTCCCTATGCGACTTCCGAATTCTGTAGAGGGAGCTTTCAACCACTCCGTCTTTCCTACTAGGTCACTTATTTTGCAAACTTTGGAGAGCAAAAACTTAGTGACAGGAAAAGAAAGAATAAAGTTAGAAGAATGTGAGCACCAGTGGAACCTTAAAGCAGTGTACGACTTCTGTTGGATGTCTACCTAATGCAAAACAAATATTAGGTTGGAACGATTGAAATGTTGCTTCCGCTTGTGTCTTTGTTTATCAGCTTAAGCACAATCTCTTAGGATGAGAGACTATACATTCAAAGAAGCGATTCATATTGCATACTTTTAAATCTTAGGCGCCACTGGCGGATTTCGTCGAGCCAAAAATCTTGCTTGGAGATGACTGATCAGAAATCATTGTCAGAGATTATATATTAAAGCAAAGAAAAACGGTCAACGAACCCGCTCATTGTGTGCAAAACATTGACCAGTAACACTTAGTCTCTGATGCATTAAGCCATGGTTCCAAGACTGAGGTAAAGGATCTGGTGACGAAGATCGTGGATTTTGACCTCTGGCTTTAGATGACGGAGAAATAAAGGAAGCCAACGAACTGAGTCTACGACAAACCGCACAAAACTTGCATTGAGATTCAGTTGTGCCAACAGGAAAATCTAAAAGTTTCTACGTGCGACTGTTAACTTTCAAGATAAATGGGTCTGGCATATTTTGAGCGACGCGAGCAAGCAGTACTGATTGCCTACTGGAACTTCGCTCCATGACGTCAAGAAGTGTTGACCGCATTTTACAAAGAGATATTTTCCAATAACAACGCGAGAAGATGACCTTGGTTAGCGGAAGATGGACAGCTGAGGGTGACTTCGAAACCAGACATCCACGGAAACAAAGTCATGTTTTTATTGGGTTGATGCATAATTATTGCGGCTTTTTCCAACAGATTTTATTCAGCGAAAACTACAAAATTATTCAACAAAAACATGTTTAGATAATAACCCCGGAGCACACTCCCACAAAAATGTTTCCCATTTGCTTTTTTCTCGGATTCCAGGACAAAGAAGTCACAGTCTCGGAGACGATCCACGCCTTAACACTGGACCAATGCAATCAGCTTCTCTCTCCCTAGCGTTAGTCCCGCGCAGTCGCAGGTCCGCTGTCTTTATCAGTCGTCGTCCACTTCGCTGTGTCTAGGCATCTTCGTGTGCCGTGATTTTCACATAGGTCCTTCCTGATTACGTCTACACCTTCCTTTGGGCAACGTCGCGTCGCTGCCTTGCCTCGAAGTCATCGCCTTCCTTCTTGGGTGGTCCTTGGCGCCTCCTTCCCATATAACATTCAGACGCTGATCCCGTATCTTCAGCTGGACAGGGGCAGTCTGCATGACCGCTCTGACCTCCTCATTTCTGACCCTGTCCAGTCGCGTCCAGCCGCAGGCCCACCACACCATCCACATCTCAGCAGAGTGAAGCTGCCTTTCGTGGTTCTTGTTCAGGGGCCAGCACTCGCTGCCGTATAGCATCGCAGGCCTCACCACTGCCCGGTACACCTTTCCTTTCAGTGTTCTGGAGCACCTTCGATCGCAGAGGATCCCAGTGGACTCCCTCAACTTCATTCACTGCGTTGATTCGTGCATTTACTGCCTGATCCAACTTCCGTCGGCTGCCAGATCGCTCCCGAGGTATCTGAAGTCCTCCACTCTTCCTAAGATCTCTCCATGGCCGTATACGATTGGCTTTAGTCCCTCTTTAGAGCTCAGTAACTTGGTCTTCCGGACATTCAGCCAAAGCCCACCTTCTGCTAGCGCTTCCTGCCATTTCTGCGCCTTGCCTTGTAGTTCGTCTCTGCTTTCCGCTATCAGGGCGATTCGCCAGCGTAGAGGATTGTCTTTAATAGCCCTTCCATGAGACCCTTCACCATGACATCTAGTGTAAGAAGGAAGAGAAACGGGCTCAGATCTGACCCTTGGTGCACCCCGACCATGATGTCCACTTCCTCCGTTAGGCCGTGTGGGGTGCGTATAGCTGCTTTCGCCCCATCGTACATGTCCTTCATCAAGTGTTCTGGCACATTGCGCTCCCTGAGCGCTCTCCACAGTACTGCTCGCGGTAGACGGTCATGCGCCTTCTCCAGATCGAGCAAGGTTAGGTAGCGGAGTCGGCGCTTTTTTCTATACCTTTAAATCATTTGCCTGGCGATAAAGATGGCATCCGTTGTGGATCTTCCAGGCATAAAACCGAACTGTTCCTGAAGGATCTAGACCAGCTCCCGCAGTTTCGAGTCGACCAGTCGCTCGTACAGCTTCATTGTATGAGCAATCCACTTGATCCCGCGGTGGTTGGAGCAGTCCAACGCGTCACCCTTCTGCTTGAAGATGGAGACGATAGTGATTGTTCTTCAGGCATCCGGCATCCTTCCTTCGGTGATTACCGTGTTTAGAAATTGGGTTAGCCATCTGATCCCATACTCTTCGAGCGTCTTCCATGCCTCAATTGGCACCTTACCTGGACCTACCGACTTTCCAACCTTCATCTTCCTTAGTTCTTGATGAACCTCATCCTCTGTCCATAGTGAGATAGGGCCTGCCGTCGCCTCTGCTTGCGAGCTGTCTTTGTGGGGAAACTCCTCGTTCAGAGGCGCTTTGTAGTACTCCTTCCACCTCCTCCTGACTTCAGTTAGCTTCCTCAAGATGGCACCGTTACTGCTCTTCAAACTCTTCACCACCCTAAAGTCTTGGGTAGCCCGATGCCGGGCTTTGGCCAGTCTGAAGACGAACTTTTCTGCGTTTCTGCTTTCCAGCTTCTCGTACAATACGTCCATCTACGTGTTCTCTGCTTGGCGACAGCAGCATTGGCGAGCCTCTTGCATTTTTTGTAGGTAGCGAGGTCTTCGGGGCTACGGGTCTTCTGCCAGCGCTTGTATGCCTCTTTTTTCTGCTTCACAACTCGCTGGACCTCCTCATTCCAGAACCCACGCTGCCTTGTCTCCTCTGCATCCACCTCGCGTCTCTCCCAGTACCTTCTTGGCGCATCATAGGATGATCTCAGCCGCACTGCCCCAAGTCTGCTGCACTGGTCCCTCAGGATCTGGAGATCGGGAAATCATGGAGACCAACTTCCATCCTTCGTTTGAGGTCGATTTTCTCTGCTCGGTGCAACTTCCACCACCAAATTCTCCTCTCGGTTCTTACCCTTTTCTTCTTGGGAAGTGAGGAGCCAGTTCTTCGCCAGGAATTACCCTAATTTCCGCGGTATAAGCCCGCGCTGATTTTCCGTACGTGCACCTCCGCTCGCGCAGTGTATTTGCGTACCGTTGGGGACTACCGTGATCACACGCCTGAGTTCATGGTGCAGTTACACTTTGGCCCATAATTTCACTTTTTGTAATTCGTTTTTTCTCTCTGTCGGTTGTCTGTCTGTCTATGTGTTTGTCTGTGTGTCTGTCTGTCACGAAATTGAGTACTGCCCGCAGATAATCTAGAGAGTCCGAAAACACGGACGAGGGCTAACGAGAAGGAGCAAGTCAAATATTCGTGGTTGTCAAGACTGAATTTGCATTATTCGGCCTCGCTGTTCAATATCGCCATGAAACCGTGTTGGGCCCGCAACACGGCGCCAACTGGAAATCGTAGAAATCTTCGCAGTTAGAATTCTGTTGTATGGTCTTCTTCAATCCCAATTCACAGTTCAAAAAACGTGCCTGATCAGCTGTAAATCCTTACAATGATCTGCTTTTTTTGTTCAAGTATTCTTCAATCCTGATTGACGGTTTTAAAGGTATGCCTCATAAACCGTGATTCTATATAACTTTATTCAGACTTTAATCGTCACGTCACGTTGTTGGGTGGCTGCACGTGATCTAGGGGCGCGTTTATAGTTCGCGGCTCTGCCCCCTCTGCTCACAGTGGAGTATTGATTGCCCTTGCGCCAGCACCGAGCGATCAGTACTCCATTGTGAGCCAGCAGGAGACCAGCACCGGTGCGAATTACAGGAAGTTGGATGGCGATCTGAAGTGTGACTGCACCATAAAATCATGCGTGATTACGGTGGTCTCCATCGGTACGCAATTACACTGCGCGAGCGGAGGTGCATGCACGCGAAGTCGGCGCGTGCTTATACACCGGAAATTAGGGTACCTTGATAACCTTCACGGTTTTGAGGGACGATCTTCTTACCAGAACATGGTTGATTTCCGTGTGTCTCCCTCCACTGCTGTAGGTGACCTTCTGAGTCTCCCTTTTCGCGGAGAACGTGCTGCAAATTGCCAAATCGTGGGTGTAGCCAGGTCCAGAACCAGGGTCAACCCTGCGTTGCACAAATTCCAAATTTTTTGCGACCCCCTCCATTCAAGGGGTGCCAGTGCGACCCCCCCTCTATTGAGGATGTGTGTTTTTTGTTTTACAGTGTATTTCTGTGTGTATCAACGTCTTTGTCCAATAAATACACAACCATATGTGCGAAGATAGTAGAAGAAGTATATAATTTATGAAGCAGGATTCCGATCTCCGGCAAATGATAGAATGCTGGATAGCAAAAACTGATTTCGTGGACGTTTTCTCTTCACATGGCTCCCATCACCGTCGATGACTAGGAGAAAATGAGAAGAAAATGGAACGGGATCGAAGAAAAAGTCAAAAAGTAGCCACGAATCATTGTGAGCATATAAAAACTAATCCGATTGGTAAACACAACATTGGCGATTTGGCCCGGTTTCTGGTGGGAATTTCGCACCGATGAGGGACATTAGATGGGGTCAATGGGATGGAAAAGGTGGCAAGGAAAACTGCCAAGAACTACTTGAGAATATCAAAGAAGAACACGTCACCAGAAGTCTACCCAATCCCCAAAAAGATTGAGGTATAGAAACGACACATTTGGTGAAGGGAGGCCATCTAGGAAATCTTGAACAGTAAGCTCTGCAATTTCGTAGAGCTGCTAAAGCCTAGGCGGGCTTTTAACACATATCTTCGATGGGACAGCTGACTGCCAAACCACTTAGGAAACATCCGTTGACGGATTATAGCTATGAAACCACGGCACTGTCTTCACCGAGCGACACTAGGGATATTAGACGCCATTGGACGATTTAAGATTATTGAGGTGTGCAGGAAAACGATTAGTAAAGTTTGAATGTAAGAATTCGCGCCCATACCGCGACGCGAGGTGGGGTGGAGCGCGTTTTCCACTCGCTTGGGACGCGGATTTAAGGCAAAATAAAATATGAAAAGTTTTTTCAGAGGAATTGAGAGGATTTTCTATAAACCTAGGTACCGTTATGTTCCTAGTGGTCTCTAATTGCAGGTATGTGCCAAGATTTCCGTCAACGTCCAACCGTGTTTCTTGTAGAAGCTGGAAAATCTTAATCTCCAATAGTTACGGGCGCCTTCTTTGAAAACTTATATCTTCGTCCACAGGCGTTTTCATGGAACCGGACACCAAAATTTTAAAAATGCAAATAGTTTTCTTTCAAAAAAACATTTGAGATGTTGCGGATGTTCAATATTTAAAAAGATCGTACCGTCGTTCCGTTTTCTGTACACACGCAAGTTTTCAACATTCAAACATTCATAACTTTCTTCATAATTAACTTTTTGCGAATGTCTAAGGCTACTTAGAAACTAGAAGATTAGCGCTTTCAAACAATCACCTGAAAATTTTCTAGCGATCATTCTTTCAAAAAATAGTCAGGTCGTTCCATTCGATAAGGGTTTAAGGTCCGATTTTTGAGAAAGCGCGAGTTTCCGACAATAAAGCATTTATAACTTCCTTCGTATTCAACTTTTTGCGAATGTCTAAGGATAATTAGAAACCAGAAGATTAGAGCTTCCGAATAAGGGCCAAAACTTTTTTGAAAAATCACTCGTTCAAAAAATAGTGCCGTCGTTCCGTTGAATTTCATAAACTTTTTTTCAAGCCTTTCGTCTGAACTGCGACATTGCAATATTGAAGAACCCATAACTTCCTTCAAACTTCATTAAATGGGAAGCGGTAAAGACCATTAGAATCTACGCAAAGAGTACTTTATTACTAGCTTTAGCTTTACATGGAATTCTCTTCTTCTTCTGCTTCATTCTTCTGCTTCAATTTCATAAGGGTACTTTGAAATTCAATTCAGCAAGTTCGCTACATTTTGTTCCGCTTAGATTTGATTTAAAAGCATCAAAATTTTCTTGAGGAAGTTTGCTTACGGCCGCTCACAGAGAAGGCGTTTTTGTGGGAAAACGCCTGCTCGGGTTTACGCCGTGCACCTGTCTGTGGGTGGAAGTCGCTTTCGCATTTGAAGGTCCTCCACTTTCCCGAAGAAGGTGTTAGTATCGTGATTGTGTTGTACTGTTATATAGTACTCTTTTTTCACTTCCCCATAAACTGCTCTACACTTTGTTCTCCATAGGATTTCTGAATGTTCGATCATCGAAGACAGACCATGTTTTTGCACTACGTTCTAACAAAATTTTTGGCTATTGTGATCTTGATCAATGCTGTCGAGCAAAAACGTCGTCCGTGTATCAATGATAATAATGGATGAAGTGAGACTTATAGTACCCTGCATGCTCTAATGCTCTCATGGAGCTCTCGTCTGTGCGACTTTCCGACAGCTGCACGGTGCAGAGCCTTCGGAGAACATTAGGGCGTGAAAGTGCACTGCCGCACACTGCCTCGTCGCCCTCTTGCAGCCCATCCCTCTGAATGGCGACCTCCCTTTCGTTCGGCAAAATGCGACCCCCTCGTTGTTCTTTGCGCAACGTAGGGTTGACCCTGTCCAGAACCCTCTCTCCCTCGGCGTTCTTCACTCCTATTCCTCTACCTCCGTGCACCCTTTCAAGACCACTTCACTGCCGACGTGCACATTCAGATCACCTGCTATAATCAAGTAATTGCTTTCCGGGATCGATCTGATGGCTTCACCAAGCCTTGGGTGGAACTCGTTCTTCTCACTCTCGGGGCATCCGGGCTGCGGAGCGTACACTGATAGTATCGACCAGTACCCCTCCTTCGCGTCTATCATTACAGCCATGATCCGATCGCTGATCCTGTTCACAACGGATACATAGTCCTTGAGCGACTCCGCTACCGCAATGGCCACAAATTCCGCTTGGTGTCTTTCCCATTGTAGTAGAGTATGACACGTTCTCCGATTTCCCTGGCCTCGGCCCCTTTCCATCGTGTCTCCTGAAAGCATAGGACTTGAATTTTTCTGCGCGTCATCTACAGCAACCTCTCGGGACCTTCCAGTTAGCGACCCTACGTTCACAGCTCCAATTCGAGCTAGCTTCTTTGGCCGAGACCGTTCACTCACCTCGAAGGCCCTCGCATACTGACCACAGAGCTCGGGCGGGGGTTCTGCGCGCCACTTCGGGGTGACGTCCTAGCTTTATCACTGATTCTTTGACAACTTTTAGACATGAATGGTGTGACTGGGGTATTCATCAGCCGGCCTGTCAACCTGGGCCTGACACTGGTACAGAACCATTTTTGCAATTTTTGCAGAACCTTGGCAGTGATCGAACTCGCGGTTTTTCAGTGGTGCAGACCTGAGTCCAACCTCTTCACCACTCGGCTATCCCTGCCTTACCAATGCATCCAGCTCATCCCAAAATTTGTTCGTTTGCCAGTTTTTCAACGTCTGATTGAATTGGTAGTCTGTAGGAGCTCCGCTCGGTAGATGTGGCGTTTTAGACTTCTCGAACAATCCTTCTTCTTGGGTCTTGCTAATTGCTCCCTCGCTGAGAAGTTTGATGAGTAGAATTGCCCCGCCGCCTTCTAACATTTATAGAAGTCGTAAGCATGTGTGGTGACGATGAGGACAATTTCCGATAAGCATTTCTGGTAGTGGAAGAAAGAAGAATATTCTCACGAAAAAAAAGAACAGAAACAAACGCTAATCTTCTCGAAAAAAGAACGCGCGAAAGAAGCCGCAATTATTATGCATCAACCTAATATATGGTGATATAGTATAGCAACGGTGTACCAAGGAATACTGATTGTAGAATATATGTACAGTTACACCTGAGCTCTGCATAGAACACCTCCACAACGTGGGCCGAGCTCGGCTTCGTCAAGTGATAAATTTGGCCAATGAAATATTATGGCACGATAATGCAAGACTGCATGTCGCGAAAATCTCGCAACAAGAAATCGAGGAGTTGGACTGGGACGCTCTGCCTCTCGCTCCGTATAGCCCAGGTCTGGCGCCTTCCCACTATCACGACCCAGGTCAGCGCAACACTACTTAGCAGTAGACCAATTCGATAATTGCGACGACGTCAACTTTTGAGTTCCCAACTTCTTCGAGTCGAACCAGATAGCGCTCTACGCGGCAAGCATCCATACTTTGCGTAATGAGAGGCGATGAGCATGTGACACAGGTGAAGGAGATGGGTCTGCTTGGTGTGCTCGTTGTTGTTTTAACAATGAAAATAACTGATGACCGAAAACGACATTTCAATCGTTCCAACCTAATAGAACAAATTATTCAAGATACCTCCATGCAATACTCGTTGCCTAAGTAGTTATTCGGCTCATCCGGACTCCAGTTTGTATAGCTGAGCGGTGCTCCGTCCACCCAAAACCAGTCATCCACCAACCAGTCATATTTTCCTCCGATCCATGTCATAGCGTCAAACCAGTCCCCTGGCATGTCTTTGACTAGGTCTGCAAGTAAAGATTTTTCTGCTCGCTTAACTAAAAATGAGTGGTATCGAGAAGGGTGGTCAACCTTCATGTGAACCTTCCTGCGTTATCAGTTGTGATGTGACCAGTGTGCTTATATTCCTTCACGCTTAACCCCTAATTGGTATGGAACTTTCAAAAAACACAATGTCATGAGCAAGCAGATAGGGTGTATGTAGCTTACGCCACTAACGTTTTAGAAGTCTAGTTACTTATTTTTATATTTCTATTTCATATTCAATCAAAACCACTTTCTCATATTTAACTTTGGGCTGATCCTGAGCGCTTACAGGATATGATTACATACCCCGTTATTCGCTACGGTTTAACAGAGCCCTGAGTGGGCACGGACTACGCAGACCTCCACCGATCAAGACTTGGGCGACTTCTATCGTCTAAGGGCACGTGCGAAACGGAGACTAGACTATAACTTCGATTCCCAAACCCCAAACCCCAAATACAAAGATGAAGTGTTATCAAAATAATATTGGATAGAGCAATATGGACAAAATTACAAATGTTGAATGGAGCTGAACTAGATATTCTGAATAGAATAAAACAAAACAAGAAGTAAAGTGTATTCTATCGACTCTGCGCCCAATTGAGGAACTTTCTGTTTTAATAAAGGATCTCATCTGACGCATCTTCCAAAACATCTACTATTGGTTTTTCAGCAACATGAATAATATTCCTCGAGTTGTCCAGTCTCACCGAATCCCACATATGACGCGCGCAGTGGCGTGCGGAGCTAAACTGGTACATAAAACGCTATGTCTGTCTGTTCGAGTGCGTCGCAAAATTCATAGCACGCGTCGCAGCAGTCGACAGGAGCCGAGTTCGGGATTTTGCTGAGTTGGTGGGACGCGTAACTCCATATCTCGGAGTCTGATTAGGCGGGGCTGCGGACTTGGCGTGTAGCCAGCCTACTTGACAGTCGCCGCGCCGTATCTCCATCTGATTTGCTGACGCTGGTATTTACCGAGAAATGCAGCAGTATCTTACTACCTTCTGGTATTTTTCTAATACTCTTAAACGACTGCGGGCATCCCGCGTCCCGAAAAGGTGAGTCAGTCTTGAGAAAAATGGATGCTCTATTCCACGAATATTGCATGGATTTTTCTATGAGAGTAAAACGACCATTTTCAGTTTCTTCTTATTCTATTTATTTTCTTTTTGTTCTCCATTGACATTTTTCTATTCGACTTGTTTTCAACACAGCTTCTTCTATGTGTTCTAATTGTTTTGCGGAACACAATTCGAAGCTGTTTTGAAGCAACCAGTCGTTTTTGCCCATGCTTTTTCCAGGTCATAATGAGTTCCGGCTTCCGCAGTCCTTGCCTAAGGTAATCGCTTTAGTGTTGTGGTGCTTTTGTTGTTCCGTTTTGTTTCGTTGATCAGATTACAATTGTTGCACCCGTTTGTAATTGCGGTCGTGCTCTTGTTAATAACTGCTTATTATGCTGATTCCTATCTTTCTTACTTGACTATTTACTGACTCTATTTTTAGTGGCTGATTATCGATAAACTATGTTCGGCGATCAATGTTGATGACATGTGAGTGTTAATTAAATGGATTCACGAAACAAACATCCAACGGGACAAAATGGGGTTAGTAACGGAATCACAATATGTTTAAACCCGTGTTACACCATACCCGCGTTAGTAAAATCTTGGCAGTACCCCATGTTAGTAAGTAAATCCGAGACCCTTAAGTAGCCTCCACAGTGTCATTGGTGACAATGTGAAATCTGGGTAGGCTGCTATCCTTTTCTGCGCAACTCCAGGACCCTCACATTCTTTTACTCCTTCAACATGAACCAGTCGCCTTATGCGTTCACCCCATTCTGCGCCAAGGTTATTCGTGGCGGTCATAACAACTGCTTTCCGAGAATACTTGCTAGACACTCTCGTACTCACAGAGGGGTGGCTTGCTATCCCTCGTGACAGTAGCTCACTCACGCCGCACGCCGTGGCAGTTATCGCTGTGACTGAATCGAAAACGGTTCCACGGCCCCGCGATGTTCTTTAAGCCTGCTGCGAAGAACTGCTTCACATGGGCTATGACGGCTTTCGCCTCTGGGGCGAACACGCGGCGCCCTTCAAAGTTTCCCTGCTTCTCACTCACTAGCATTTCAAACGAAATAGCTCGCAATGCTGTGCAGAGACAGTTACCGCGTCGAACAAACTGCTCTGACTGGTGGCGCAACGTCAAACTCTAAAGCAAACTTTTCTTCAAATATGTTCGATACCATGCTTATGACAGTTTCAAGTGCACTAACCCCCATATGTGTACGTGGTGCCACTTCCCTTGCTTACGTCAACAAGAGCGAGTGGCTACGCGAGTGGCTACCGGTCTGTGAGTAATTTTTCTTAACCGCGTGCCAAAAGCAATTTGTGAACAACGATCCTCAAGCTTACAAAATACTTGCTCCGATAATATTGAAACGGTCGAAGTGAGGCTTTAGTCAAAGTTAAATGTATTGAACTGTTATTGAGGGATAAGTGGCCTTCTCTTCAAGCAGTACATGGCATTCGTGATTGCAATTTACACATCTCCACTGAACATTAATCGCCGAACATAGTTTATCGATATTCACCACTAAAAATGTAGAGTTAGTAAATAGTCAAGTAAGAATGATAGGAGTCAACGTAATAAGCAGTTAGTAACAAAAGCACGACCACAATCGCAAACGGGTGCAACAGAACATCACAGAAGCAGAACATCTTCGAAAGGAAGCTCATAATAGAGACGTGTAGATTAGAAACACAATCGCCATTTTTGAAACGCTCCCGTTACAATTGTAATCTGATCAACGAAACACAACGGAACAACAAAAGCACCACAACACTAGAGCGATTACCTTAGGCAAGGACTGCGGAAGCCGGAACCCATCATGACTTGGAAAAAGCATGCGCAAAAACGACTGTTTGCTTCAGAACAGCTTCAAATTGTGCTCTGCACAACAAATAGAACACATAGAAGAAGCTGTGATGAAGAACAAGTCGAACAGAAAAAGGGTCGATGCAAAATAGAAATAAACTCACCAAAAGAGCAGCGGCTGCACTATGACCTGGGAAATAGGGGCGGAAAAACGACTGGTTGCTTCAAAACAGCTTCAAATAGTGTCCTGCACAACAGAACACATAGAAGAAGTTGCGATGAAGTACCAGACGAACGGAAAAAAGGTCAACGGAAAACAAAAAGAAACTAAATAGAAAAAGCGAAGACCTGACAATGATTTTCATTTGATAGAAAAACCGTGCAATATTCGTAGACTACCGCATTCTTTTTTGATGAAACTGACTCACCTCTTTATAAGGATGTCTGCCGTGGTCGAATAGTACCAGAAAATAGTAAAATACTGCTGCAATTCCCGTCAAATAGTGGAGCCAGCAGAATCGGCTGGGAATACAACGCGACGACTTCAAGTGCAGCAACTTCTACGCCAGATCCTTAGCCTCGCATAATCCGACTCCGAGATATGGAGGGTATATATTTGGTGATGATCAGGAAGTGATAACGACTGATAAGGGCTAATCATAGGCGTTAGAGCGCAAATTTCGCGAAATTGACGGCGCACGTCAAACCAGCAGTGCACCAAGTGATGTCTAGGGTGGGACGGGAATACATTTGATTGCGGACGAAAAGTGATGACACTGATAAGGGCTGATAAAAGGCGCTAGAACGCAAGTGTCGCAATATTTATGCCGTGCGCACCAGTTGTTGTCAGGATCTGATTTTGGGATGCGATATAGGTGGTGAGACGGGTGCATATTTGTTGGGGGTCAGGAAATGACAACGAATGATAAGAGCTGATAAAAGTTAGAACACAAATTTTTCAATACTCATAGCGCGCGTCCCAGCAGCTGAGGCGGTTTCTGATAAAAGGCTCTGAATGCAAGTGCCGCAAAATTCATAGCGTGCACACCAGCGGTCAGCAGTTTGATTTTAGGGTATGATATAGGGGTCGGACGAGAACGTGTTCTATGGGGGACAAAAGGTGATAAGAGCCGATAAGAGCTGATAATAGCGATTAATTCGGAAACGGGGAAGCCACTAAATTTGTAATCTAGATACGCGACAAGGGCAACACTCCATTCTATTCGCGATGTCGTCGTCAGCATCCTTACGACAACCAATTTTCCGAGCTCCTTAAGCTTGATGGCTGTGGAAATACGATAACATGGTAATTCTATTCCAATGTCACCGGTAAGATGCTGTACAACCGCTCAACCATTACAATATTTGAGACGTGGTAGTTGTTCACGCTAAGGTCTGATAGCGAGTAGCCAAAGTAATTGTCTTGATTACTCGAACCTTGATCGGATGCTAGACCATTTCGCCTCTCGGAAAATGAAGGATGTTTATGGGTGTTGACCTATGAGAAATTACGGCTTTATCACCAGCACTGTAGTAAGCGGTCAGTAATAACATCAGTACAGTACATTAAAAGCATGCGTGTTGCTAGATGAAAGATCCGCCTATGCTCTGTTCACTGTGACCTACTTTGACATGCGCGCGGTAGCGAGTGGAGCCAAACTGGTGATAAATATTTGTGGTACTTGTGTTTCAGTACCACTATATTCACTCGTGTAGCACATGGACGAGCTTATTAGGGTCCATGAGGCACACAACGTCGGAAGACTCAATCCCACAGTGTAATTCGCGTCGAGGAAATAGGTGCGCTACGCGACCGTTAATCGCCTCCTCCTCATTGACGAGATTTTCCACTCATTGTCAGACCCTTCAAATCTCGTTGAATGCACATTACTCAAAGCCGCCTCTCTCTCTACCTGTTCAGAATCGCTTTTCCGGATTATTTTAGAAGGTTTGTTCGAGAACATCAGGTTATTACAGAAGTTTGAGCGCATGGATTTCGCGCTAGAACTTCACTGATTTTTGATTATGTTTACGTGGGCTGATAAGAGGGTCTCACGTGTTGTACCGCACAGCCAAATAGCGCCCACTTCTTCTTCGGGTTCAAGTAAGAATAGAAGAGAAGCAGGTTTGTCAGGCATTTCTCCACTCTACAGGCCCACAATGCGAAACCCGACGCAACAGAACCTAAGCGATACATCTCTCTCCCGTCGCCAACGATGTTGTGCCGTAACAGTGAGATGTTCTTCCCTCCCCTGTACCACTTGTATCACCTGTCGTCCCGCTGATTGTCGATTTGCTCGAGCGGGAGCCAGCAACGTCATTCGTCCCTGTCGCGTGCTAGAGCAGTCCAATGAATCCTCCTTGTTCGAGGGACACGAAGCCGTTCATTCCTTTCGTTCAGAGCTTTCGTGAAGAAGTCTGACTATTGGGCCAGCGGTCGTACAGGTAATCGTCTGACGTCCCGAGGGATCAAGTTGGTGAACGCTCTGGTCCAACGGTCATCGCAGAATCGCATGACGTGTCCGACCCACCTTATCTTCGATTCCTTGGCGGAAACGGAAGCGTCCCTGATCATCGAGCGTTGGCGTAGTTTGGCACTACGGATTCTCCTCTGCACTTGCGTGTATAGGGTTACTCCTAGCATCGTCCTCTCGACAGTGCGTTGGATAACGCCGACCGCATGCTCGTCCTGCCTGCGCAGAGTCAAGTCTCTGACGAGGGGAGGTCTTCCAGGTGAGCCAGCGCTCTCTCAAAACAAATTTTTGCATGATGTAGAGTGATGTGCGTGGAGTACAGAATTGCAGTCCGTTTCCGCTGAGTGGCCCTCTGAATGCCAAAAAGGAGTGGAGTAATGGTCCTTGGTTCAATTCCCCGCGGTGACAAAATTTTTGCATTGTGATCTAACGCCAAAAACTTGGCATCAAATGACGTGAACACCAGAAATTGAAAATATTCATGATTAGGCTTATCAAAAACCCTTATAAGTAGGCGTATACCAAAAACTAGTGAGAGAAAGTTGTGACGTAGAAACGGCATCAACGTGCCGTCGAACAGCGTCATGGGAGTCCGAAACGATGTCGGAGCCAAAAACGAATGTCATATTTATATTCAGGACACTTGGTAGCGTTTGTGGTTGAAATTCCTAAGAAAATCAAGATTTGACCCAACTCCGAAAAATTGCTCTATGAGCACTCGTACATATGTGTAGCACGTCAAGCTCGACGACGAACTTCTTGGAAATAACCTCTTATAGATACCTCAAGAAATGAAATGTCCCAACCGTACAGACAATAGCAGACACCCAGGCTGATATTGGTTGGAGGGGGAAGGAGACGCCACCCACAACGCAGCAGTTTCCTGCTAGTTCTTCGCGTGGAGTTCGCCTTCAAGCGTCTGGGAATGCGTGAAGAGTTACTTATGCTTGGAGCAACTTTTTGAAGTTTGGTCAGGGATGCGATTTTGCTCGAAGCTTCGGGTATAAGGGTAAATCAGTGCTCTGGTCACAAATATGGCATTGATTTCGGGCTGCCGCTCTTTAGTGCCATTTCGACGTTACAAGTTTGTCTTTTTTTTTGGTGGTTTCGCTGAAAACTTACCTCGTTGTGGTTATTAATGGCTCATAATTATGAATAAGACATCTATTTTGGCATTAGTGCAATTTAGAGCCATTCTGGAAGTGCCAACAGAAAATGCAAAATTTTCGCCGCCTCGAGGATCCGAACCAACAACCCCGACCAAGCGTGCTATTTGAAGTCCGCATCGTTGACCGCTAACCACCGACGTTACCGATATGGGAGGAGCTGAATGCACAAATGAAACTTCTCTACATGCGTTGTTTTCGATACAGAGCTTTCGGGTCCCTTCATTATTCAAGCAGTACACACCATGAATGAAACACACCACGTTGAGTGTGTAAAAAGTGCAGTATCCGACAAAATTACTTTCACTCCTTTTTTTGGCATTCAGAGGGCCATTCAGCGGAAATGGACCACAGTTCTGTGCTCCATAAACATCCCTCTATATCATGCAAAAAACCGCTTCGAGAAAGCGCGGGTCCACCTGAAAGACCTCCCTGGGTGAGGCGTAGGTTAGAGCAGGAAGCACAGCGGTATCGAAGAGGTGGACACGTAGCCGGATGTTCTTCGACTTCTTCACTGCTCCCTCGATGTTCCTGAATGCTCCCCATGCCGCTCGTTTGGGCTTACCCTTTAAGATTACCCTTTAAACAAACAATTTTTTCTTCTTGGAGAAAAGCTGATCTCAATTGTGGGCTACGGATGTGAGTTGTGATGTGTTAGCCTCCCTGAATATAGCGCAGATGCAGACGAGATCGGTTGTCGAGTTGTGTCTTTTGTAGGAACATATGAAAAAGAATGGCTGACAGATGGCTTCGATCAACTAAAGTTACTGGGTTTCCACGTATAGATGCGGCCGTCAAAGTGAGGTTTGGGAAACTTCCACCATCTTACACTGTAGGATCCTTCTTAGCGGTCCCTTAGAAATTCTGAAACAGAGTGATAATTTCGATCAAAACTTGTTGTTTTCTGGAGTAAAGCCGAGTGGGTGCACAGAACCATACAAATGCGCAAGGTCACGGCTTGAATCTCATTTTGTAATTACAATCTCTTAATCTGTTTCTCTGTTTCATTGTAGAAGTATGAAGGCACAGATAGGTTTCATTCTATCCCAGTCTTGCACACGTACATATTTCATTTCACCAAGCTTCGAAAGTTTGTGAAGTTTCCTAACATATCGAATCACAAAAGCCTACTGTAGATGAAATCGTTTTCTTCTTCCGACCCGATAGAGGCCAAGTGCGCGTCGTTCTGCTGGCATATTTCCTCTGCCTCGTCCCATGTTGCTTTTTGAACGAAGACCTGAATGTTGATCTGTAATCTGAGAAAATCTGCTCAAAAAGGTATAGAGACAGTGACAAGGGACTTGCGCTAACCTTGTATGCACGTTCACCCTGGGGCCAGATACTCCAGCCGTTCACAACTTTTGCTTCGAAAAGTGGCTTGATCTTTAACTCTTGGTCAGAATCCGACGGCATGACAGCATCGGGATGCTCAGCATTTGAAAGGCACAACAAGTGCATGACTGCGATTGCAGCCGAACCAAAGGTGTGGAGTATCATTTTTTCCTGAGAAAGAGTTCAATCAGTTGCACTGAAAGGTAAAGGAAGTCTACAGGCATTACCAGAAACAATTGCTATGTAATTTAAAAGTAGTCGCTGGAAGGCACAACTGCATACTGTACATTATCCCTTTCATTGAGATGATTTTCGAGGGCAGAAGAGGTCTCCAAAAGTTTTCTCGTATTGTGGACGATTTTCGCAAATTTTTGTTCCATCTGGTTTTTTTCAACATTTTTTTTTCCTCTGGAGTCCACAACCTAGACGTCAAAAAAGGGACACAACTCTCCACACTCGATGAGGGGTTACTATCCTATTCTATGCTCAGTACTTCTACCTTTACCATTCGCCCCTTGTGTTTGCGTTAGTTTTGCTTGCCGAGGAATAAAGTACAGTTAATTTTATGTGGAGACTTCGTAATCTGTGAAAAAAGCTCCGAGAGAAGACAAATGGATCTTGGAGCACCTAACCAACTCGCTTACATCCTTATAGGTCGGTTGCCCGCAGTGGAGGGTAAGGCCTTAGCTCTCCTGTAACGTGCCCAAGATTTCTATACAGCCTAACAGAACCGAAATATAAACGCCGGCTGTAAAACAGATAACCAAGCAGATATATAATACTCCAATTTAATCTCCGTACCCAACCGCGCGCAGGACATCTCATAGGCTTGCGATTTGGGGGTCGCGTGGACCTTCAGGTTTCTAGTCGTATCGAAATGGATTCGCGAATGCGTCAGATGCACCGTCGATAGCGCGTGGAGTACGGTGCTAAAAGTGACGCCTGTAAAACATCTATATGCTTTGAATTTAAAATAATTCAGCCGTCGAATAATCTGCGATGCCATGATGTTTAAAAATGGAATCCCTCGCACTCCGGTACCCACCGTAAGCGTTCCTCTATAAGATTTATCCTGGAATCTCACAAATTTTTTCAGGACCTGGGAAGTGTAGCGGCCCGAATGGTATTTTTGGCCGAGGATGAACAACGCAGGCACATGATCGGTGAAGAAAGGCGTCACCTCCAAATCTGATTTCGAGTTGAACCTCTCACCGTCTTGCAATACCATTTTTATCAGTCCTCATCAGCCTTATCCCTTTCTTTCCCAACGAATATTCTCGTTCCACGCTCTATATCATTTCTTGCGCATGTCCCACTGCTGGCTGGCGCGCGCGATATGAATTCCATGAAATTTGCGTGTAAGCGTCTCTTATCAGATCTATCAAAAGTCGTTATCACTTCTACCCCCCATCAAATATGTTCCCGCCACCCCTTTATATTATATCCCAGAACCGACTCCTGCGACGAGGTCGCTGTCGCTAGCGCGCGTTATGGTTTTTCGTATACATATAAAACAGACATGGGTTAGAGCGATGCAAATTCTCAAGGTTTTACACTGATCTCTACGACCGCTCCATCTTCCACATTTCTCTGTCTCTGAACCTGCCGCATTTGGTCGAATGCTCCGCAAATTGGCTTGTATCCCTCCTTCGCCGACCTCCATTCCCCTTTTTACGTTCGGAGGCCATTTTAGAAACCACGTTATATCGTGATTCGTGACACCTCACGCCACACTGGCCGCACGACTCCCCACCTTATGGATACCAGTTACTTCGACTTACTTCAGCTGAGCTCTCTCCCTCCACTTTTTCGGCGGTCACTGGATGTTCTTGAACTCATTATGAATTTCCGTCGCAAATTCGCGCACTTCGGTCATGCCTTCGCCACCAATAAGCAGCTCGACCTCCACTGCGCTACCAGCCTGCCCCCCCCCCCCCCAACAATCTCTTTTTTCCGGTCCTCCGATGTTTTTTAGAAGCGAGTTATGACATTTCTCGTCGCAAACTGCCACCGCCCAGATTCAGCGACCGACTGGCCCACCGACAAAGTTGTCTCCACCTCTCTCCACTCGCCTGCGTGACGGCCCAGGCCGGGCTAATCGAACCCCCGTCACACTATAACCCTGTCAACCAGGGCTGCCGCAGTTTCCGAACCATATTTTGAGCGATTTCTACAGCGTCTGGTCTTCAAGCCCTTGGCAGGGTTTGAACTCGTTTTCTTTTAGAGGTGCTGACCTGAGTCTACATTCTTAGACCCTCGGCATCCTTGCACATCTCTACACTGTTATCCTTCATCACAACTGAATATTTATGCCAATAATTTTCCCTCTGTATCTGTGTTCATATATTTAATGCTCAGCTAATAGACAACAACAACGCAACATCAACATAACTCTACAACATCGTGAAGAATCCTCAGGGATGATCGTGGCACAAATGTTCGTATGATCACGCACAGAAGGAACCAACACATCCATAATCTCTCTCACTCAACAGTGTATTTCCCAATTCACATTTCTTCAATCTCGCGAGCTAGGGCCAAGCGTGCAGCGAGGTTAAAAGAATGCCAAGTCATGCAAGGAATCGCTCGCTCGAGATTAACGTATCCTTCTTGTCCGGGCTATCTCCTAACTCATCCTCCCATATCCCAATATCCAGTCCCCACCCATAATATCCCAATTTCCCGAGTCGCGAACTATGAATGCTCCCCACTACACCCTAGCCGAACCCAACCCCTATAGGCAAGCTTCCAGACGAGTCGCCATTCAATACGTATCTTATCACCTCACGCCTAATTATTTCGGCTTCCATCGCGATCGTAATCTACCTGATCTCAGACGAACAATTCTAAATATCGAGAGCAACCTTATCCCAGTGCCCATCTTCCTACCAATGATATACATACTCTTCTGCTATCCAATTTACTGATATCCAAGATCCTAGTCATGCATACATTTTTCAAACTGTCGCGTACTATACCCTCTATTTCGTGCAGACTATATAACTCAACGCGGTCTGCAACATACATAACTCTCGTCACTTCCATGATAAGCTATTATTCTAGTCATGATCGCGATAAGATAGACTGACTCATACAGCAACTACGAAATACCGAACACAACTTTACGCAGGGCGTAACCTTGAACTTAATTTCACACTGAACATCCTACCACCCCGTCTGAATCGGTTGATTTTGGGGATTCCCTACAGGCACAACAAATTAACTAAAGCTCAATATAATGCATCGCTGGTATTGCGATCCTCGAGGCACTTTCTGTTCTTTTGTCGTCTCAGCCGCTGTTTGCGCGCTCCCAGTCTCAGTTCTTGAGCAATGTCTGTTAGACGTACAGAAATGTCGTGCTGAACTGCTAATATGTTGAATATGTCGACTTTAAAATGAGCGAACAGGACCAAACACCAATACACAAAAGTGGTCAACTCCCCCAGATCTACACCCAAGTCACACCGCGCGTCTGCGCCCCTCACCCGCGCATCAACAGACATTGCCTAATGAGCCAATCCTCGGTTTCCACCCCAACGAAACAGTGTGGCGGCAGACCTCACGACCTGATGGCAAGCCACCTTCCATCACAACACATATTGACGCACAATCACGCACCATCTGAGAATGCTCCCACCCGGGCACATTGTCACCATTGACCACTGCACGCTACCGATGACGAGCCCAGATCGCAACCACTATCTTTCACCGCGACCCGTTTCCCCTTCCTTACATCTAGCGCTATCGATAAGATAAGTACCTCATAATACCATCACTCCTTTACCTCTCAGCTCAATTTAAGCAACAATGATATACCTCCTGAGAAGTGTCGGCACGACTATGCTGGTCCGCCACGTGCGATTACGTTACAGAGCCTCACAATATTGTCTTCCACGCACCCGCAACTCGCCGACACCCAGACAGGTACTGGTGAAATCTTTGCCACCAGGCACTACTAAGACCCTCTCCTCCAACCTACTGGTGGCTAAGCCATGAACGTCCGCAAACCGCTCAGAAGAACTCCTTCCAAACACGGCGATCGCTCGCTCATCGAGAAGTGACTGGAAGAAGTTAAACTTGCTGCTGTGAATATCTGCCATTGTTAGAAACAAAATCGCGAGGGGTGAACACCCCGGTAGCATTGGCTGATCTCACACTTCCTCTCTCCGCCTACACACAAACATCTGAATTGGCTGATAGGACCCCAGATTCACTACACGTTTCTCCCATGTACAGCTTACCCATTTGATAACTGATAGCTCTTCTCTGGTCACAGCGACTCTATTTGCAGTGAGTGAACTGGTAAGACATATGCACTTCTTAGTGTGGCTCATATCAATACTGAGAGGGAATCTCTGGAATATCTGGGATATTGGCGGGACAGAGGGGGTGTAGGCAAGCAAGCGTTTCTTATGTCAGGTGCATGGCACTACATGGACTAGAGCTCAGGGCATGGATCTTGGCCAAGGCCTAGCCAAGCCTTTCATCGAGCTGGGCCGCAAATCACTCGCCACCTGAACTGTTCTGAGAGCAGCACAGAGTTGGAATGGGCTGTCACCGCACTGACTGAATAGTATATGTTGATGAAATTATTCAGCATTTTCACACTTTTTGTCAATCAACCCAATCAGGAACAAAACGAAATGATTAGAGAGCTATTTCCTACGAACAGGATCCGAAAAGGAGAAATTCCCTAATGGGAGACAAGGCGAACCCGCTCAAGGTAGTAACCCAAACCACAAACCACTCCGCATAGAAAGATATGCCCCGGCGATTATAACACGCTTTGCCTTCGGCGCAATCGACACGGATGAACGCCCATCTTCGAACTATCTTCTGATCACGTGTCACTCGCGCGCAGTCATCGGAGCAGAATGATTAATAGGCAGAGAGAGGCGTCAGCTTTGAAGAGGGCGGCGACGAATGAGCTCGTATCAGTAGGAATCCAACGGCAAAAGAAAGGGGTCCCATTTCTCGAGTTATTAGGTCACTCTTTTCATGGTTTCTTCTCACTCCTGTGCGCCGTGCTTAATTCAAGTACTTGGTTTCTGGCGAGTAGGCAGCAGCGCCATTCATTTTGAGCAATTTGTAGCTGACGTAGCAGGCAGTCTCCTTTGACCGCGTGTAAGCTCATTGCGGAACAATGCGCAAGCCCCTGTTCACCAAAATGCATAAAGATTGCGGCTTCAGACATACATCCTAACCGAATGCGAAGCAAAAAATCAAAAGACGCATGTCCTGAGAACACAAGCGGTGGACTGCGACTTTAAATTGGAATAGGACGGACATACTTGCGCTGCAGAGGATTGAGTATAACGCGGAAAGAGCTCATCGTTTTCGTGCAGAAGTGAATGATATATATGAACTACCTAGGTTCAGCCTTGTTGGCGAATTCAAGTGCAAAAATCCGGCTCGATTATTTGGGTATTATAGCGCATGAACTGAGTTCAGAGGTGCGCAGTGGAACGAAACGCTGAAGAAAAAACGGAAAGACAACTTCAGAGAATTCTCTAATAGGATCCCCCCCTCTCCAACAGCAGCGAAGAAGGCGGGGTTAGCAGAGGGCAATGTCCGGACGAGCTTTCCGGACATTCAGGTGTATTGATGTATTCAAGGTGTATTGATTCCCCTATCAATTGGTGGCATGATGCCACCAATTGATAGGGGAATCAATACACCTTAGTCAGCTGATGTGTGGTGCGGGTCCCGCCCTATCTCAGCAACGCACCACATCCCAAGGTGAGCGGTCGTAGCGGGCCAGGCGGCCGTAGTGCATAGTACACGCCCTGGGGCCTTATTACCGCGCCGTTTGCGATTTTGGGCGTGGGAACATCTGTACGGGTGCGTACCAAGTACAGACATGACCGAAAGCGTTGCTTTGGTCCACTAAACCCGAACTTTGCCTTTAAAGGTCTATTTTATAATTGTTGGGGACATCGCGTGGTACATCAGAAGGAACGGCAGCAGCAGTTGGAGTGCATCTCAATGCTCCACACCAATATGGATATCAATCATGGTCAACCGTCATATTCGCACTTTTTTGAAAATTTGCGACCGTGATTTCAGGAGACATGACGTTACATTCAAAATAAAGCTCAAAACCAGATTTTTGTGAACTATGAGTCATGCGAGGCGTCTTCAGTCCTCTCTCAGAACTGCCTACTCTGCTCTATTTTGTGCTCCTTTGTCTACTCTTTATTCCACCGCTTTGTGACTTTCCCAATCTTTTGGCTCTTCGTGCTAACCTTACGTCGCCTAAAAAGCGCGCCAATGCTTGCTGCAGCGCGCACCAATGCTAACACGGATTACGGTAACAGTGAATCCGCCCTTTGTTATCTGTCTTGTCGAGTTATGTAAGGAAACTCCGAATTCTTTTAGGGCGCGGCTGCGTTGCGGCATTAGCCTAGGAACGCGAAGGTACTACCCAGGCGGTGAGAGGAACTGCCTGGCAAGTAAAAAAGTTGAAGAGGACGTAACTTCTTTGAGTTCACACTTACACCTAGGTTACTGCGGAACTACAGGATAAATTGCTCATCGACCACTAAGAAAACGATTTGTGGACCACACTCACTTGATTGGGCTTCCGTCACCAAGGCCGTTATAGCCCCAGACTGCCTCATTATCTGAAATCACTAAATTCATCAAAGCCACAGTCTCAGTCAACCTCAATCTACAGGGTGTCCCATAAATATTGCACCACTTTTCTCTTCTTGTAGCTTCCTTCAGAATGAAAGTATTTCAAGCGGTTTTGTAAAAATTTTAGCAGTACATTTACATATTGAAAGAGATGTTATTTATTGGATATGCTTCCGTACATATTGTTGTGAGTATGGCTCCCAATTTCTTCGAACGCAGCCCTACTGTGGCCCGCATGGCATCTTGGGGTGTCCTTTTTGAAACTTTGCTGAGGAAATGCTTAGGTTCACCTATGTGGATGCAGTATCAAGCGGAGGCTTTGCGCTATAACATAGCCCATTTGGGATGGTCCAGCCCGTTGAAATCAGAAATCAACGGATAGGAGAGCCATTCGTTTGAGGATGTGAAATTGGAAAGAGTGCCTCAACAGCGCTCCAGAACAATTTTTGCCTCCGATGCAGAAGCTGGGGCCATTGAAAAGGTCATCACGCCTCCTAAAAGTGGCTAGATACCTCAGTAACAAAGGGTGCACCGAGATATCCCTTGGCTCGATCTAGTATCAAGCTGTGTTCCTTTATAAACAAGCAGTGAGTGACCGCTAGTTGATACCCCTGTCCAGACCATAAAAAGGCTCGGCTACTGCTTGTGGCGAATATTCCTCCCACTTTGACCGACTTCCACAAGGTCCCTCGCTTGCATCCTTGAAGTTTGAAGATCGTGGCTCCGCTCCATGGGAGAAGTTTTGTCGTCGAGGTGAACGGTGCCCGCATAATCCCCATTTTCTGCCCTCACCACCAGCCCTTTGAATTTCTTGTCTCTGCTGTGCTCCTCCCGTTGGATTGAGCAGTGGTGATTGAGCAACTTGTCATGGACTGTGAGTAGTCGTTATCCGACCACCCTACACATGGCTGTTTCGAGAAACTCCAGTATTCTGGTCACCGTTTCCGAGCCAACCCGGGTATTGCAGTCGTTTTGCTTCTTCACGCTTTTCCAAGATCTCAGAACAGGTTGGGCGGCCACATCAAAGTCTATTTTAATTGGGCTTTTCGTCAATACGTGGTAGGCCACGGAGCGGTTGAAAATCCAAAGAACCGCGATGCTCACCACCTATGTGAAAGGTTAGGCACTCTCCTGAAGTTTAGACGCACCATGAGATGAAGATCGAAAGCTAAGCCGTGGAATTTGGCACGGTCCTTGAGAGGAGGAAAAGGGATTGGAAGGTCTGTCAGCCTCGCAAGAAAAGCTATAAACTCCTACAGAATTTGAGTTCAAAATCAATATTTATGGGACACCCTGTATTATGCAACGACGGAGCTCGTACTTTGAGCATATGCTGGAGTATCTTAATGGCCCTGCAATATTTATGGAACATCCTGTATCATGACGGAGCTCGTTCCTTGAGCATGTGCTGGAGTATCTTTATGGCTCTCTCCGTTCTATCTGTTTTCGGGGATCTTTCGGGTTTTCAATGATCACAGTTTCATTCGGGAAGCTTGTCGTGGAGGATCGTAAACATATTCGAGAGTTACAGGATTTTCACTTTCTGCTGTGCTCCAGAATTCTTTTGAAGAAGCTTTCATAGGAATCTGGTTCTTCTCTATCTTTCATTCTCAGCTTTGAGAAGTTGATTCTTCCATAGCACAGCACTCCGTTAAGTAGCGTTGTTTAGTCCTAATACACCGAAATTCGTCTCATATCACCTCTCCGCACGCAATGAGTGGAGTTTGAAGCGGTTGGCACAAACAGGACCTGCTATGAGATACGCCACGCGCGCGCTTGTGGTTCGAAGTTGTGAAATGAGCGGAAATCTACCTCCTCTTGCCATGACCTGGACTTGCTCAATTTTTGACAAGGCTACCACACTCCGTTGCAACGAAGCGAGAAATCGTCCTTCAGGTAGAAATCTACCTGAAGTTTTGCTGAAGGCAGGCTGATCTTTTCACGATATGTAGCAATTCACGCGAAGAACCACCTTTTTACGAAACAGTCCAGCCTGACAAGAAAATTATTCCGACTTTATGATAACTTCATTTTCTTTCTGAGCTCTCCTCTCCA
>MU868779.1:60990-72124 GCA_036418205.1 Ostertagia ostertagi | reverse complement strand
GTCGATAATCACAGGAATTCTCGAAACTTCAATTTACACACCAGTGCCTCATTTTTGAGAATCAAAAAGTAGTCGATAATGAGGTGACTTCTAACTACTGCAAACCGTCTTTGATTCGAAGCAGAGCAAAAAATTAGAAAAAGCGAAAAAAAATAGGGAAATCAGAGGAAAGGAAGGAAAAATGAACTATCGCTAGCGCTAGGCGGAAGTTAGTAGTTGAGTTTGTGTGGAGGCTATGGCAAAATACATGAGCCTGGATCAAGATGTATAGGTCCTGCAACAAATTCCCATAAAATGTCTCAAATGGCACATTTGTGCTGGATGTACACGAGAGTTATGCAGTTACTTCACTTGTGTGCCATGCGCCGAATTCGCACGGATGTCTATACAGGGACATATAATCAAACGACCGCAGAAGGATTAGTGAAAAACGTCCTGAACAAACCAATGTTGCACCATGCTGTTCATGTATTACGCAGTTAGTTAGTCAGCGCTATTCGGAGAAGTGAATCCAGACAAAAGCGAAAAATTTGTGCGATTTGTACGGTTGGGACTGATCCTCAGTCTTCGGCTTGGAGAGGGTGGCGTTCTTGGTTGCATTTCATCTTTGCCGGAAGAGTCATTTATTTTGAGGTATCGGCATCTTGCGGATGCTTCAGTAATGAGAATTCCGAAAATTGTAAATCAATCCTGTCAATGATATTAAGTATTCGAATATTCGTTCACCACTTTTACGATTCGAATCCGTTGACATGCTCACTTTTTTTTCGTCTGGTTCCGGCGTCCTATCTCCTCTAAAAATCTTTTTTAGCATTTCACATATTTTGTAGCTAATATGATCATGTCTGGTATTCTATATTCCGCCACGAATCTATGGGTATCTGTTCCATGTACTCTCAATAAATGCGAGTACATCAGGTAGTACACACATATCACATTGACTGTCATATTTTGATGTAGCATTCAATACAACTGCTCAGAGTGTGAATTTACCAATTCTGATTTAGTTCTGATACACTGATGATTATACTAGCAACTCCGAACACAATAGCGCATTGGGGATATTTACTCTCGGCGTTGTCTTTCACCATTTATCGATTCGGCGTTTTCATGTCGAAAAGTTTTGGCTACCAAACGTTGCTAATCAAGGTCCGTTTAAATTTTTACTCGCTTGTTAACTTCTCTTTTAACGCCGCAGTTCGAATGCTTCACACCAATGCTGGCTTATGAACAAACATTCGCCCAGGCGAGACCCAAGCCCGCACCTTTCGGCCGAATGCGCTACAAGTTACACTACCGGGGAACTGCTTCGCCCCTACCCAACTTTATCATAGTCTTATTTACCATATAAAATCAGCACTCACAGCGTTGTGAGCCGGTTAATCCACACCGGCGATGACAAGCTTGAGTGCGCATAGAGCGAAAGTTTTGTTCACAACTCAGCACCTTGTTAAACTCGTTAAAAATTTGAAATGGGACAACTATACATGCGTATTGCATTAGCCCTACATTATATCGTGAAAGGAAATTATGCTGATGGGACACACAGACTACAAAAAATGTTGGTCACCCACCGAGCGGGACAGAAAGCCACCACTCACCACCTATTCGGTTCATAAAGGTGCAGAGAAGATTAACACAGTGTATGCAAGTGAGACGAGTGAAACTGATTTCGAGCTCTATGCTGCATCTTCTTCAGAGAATGAGAACAATTTGTTGTCGGTTTTGCACGTTTTTCGTGCCGGGACCTACCATGGCACCAGCAAGCGTATCCAAACTAGAATAGAATCGGAGAGACTAAGAGAAAAATCCTACTAGCATAACTGCTTCTGACCCGTGCTAGGCGCTCAATCAGAAAAGACCCAGAGTAAAATTATTCAAAGGAGTCTTCCCTGAATACTTGTACGCTTACCCAACATGATATGTCAGCTGTGATCACTAGAGACAACATACAAATTTCACGCACGAAGATTCAGTTTCCAAAGAGAAACAAACTCACGAAAACCACACTCTATGGACGGTCGAAGGTAGGTCGCGCGGAGCCAAAGGCGACGCATGGAAAGGAGTGTGCCTGGGGTGGCCACGTTTCGGGCGATGCATTGAAGGAATCAGGTTAAAGGTGCGATTCCAGATATAGAGACAAAACTATCAACATAATAAGGTGCGGTAGAAGAGTGAGATTCAAAATTCCGTTGTTGCTCAGCCTCCGAGAACAGACAGAAGTTTATTGACCGATGTTTCGAAAATCGCCTTCTTCGGAGCCTGTAAAATCGAACATATATGTAGAACACAATCACTCGAATGCCTTTCATATTACAAGAAAGCTCTAAGGGTTGCAAAATCATTAGTGGAGTCGGAAATTCTGGTCCTAAACGATGATGAAGCTGCAGTAGGCACCTTACTGTAAGTATTTTTATGAGTCCAAAATCAGCAGTTGATCCGAAATCGACTCTATGACAGACGATGCCCCACTTCCTCCTGCATGAGCTTCTGGAAAGGAAGGATACAGCATGACTTCAGGAATCGTTTACTTGTTAACATGCCAACTGTGTGGGTGGAATATGTGGGGGAAACAGGAATACTCCTTTATGTCAGGGTCAAAGTGCACCTAGACGGGCTGGAAAAATTCAGAACTGACACTCCGTTAGGTAGCCACAGGGTGCTCGATCATGAGTACGCAAAGATAATCGAGGTCACGATCCTGTCACGTGAACAGGATATTTCGGCACGCAGGTACCTAGTTGCGTTATAGATCGCAGCCAAGAACTTCAAGTTCAACAGGAAGGAGAAATGCATGGCGGTCTTCCGAGAGCTCGCGCCATTCGCGGGTCTGCGTGGTTTTGACCTTAGAAGTGTATACGCCTGTGGGGGGGGGTACGCTTAAAAGTCCCCCAAAGTCAGTAACAGTAAAAGTAAAGGTAAAATCAGCACTGTACATCCACTAGCAGTGACAACCATCTGTTGGCTTTGAATAACACTATTCTCGCTGGGAAGGGGGGGGGGAGCGTTCCACTAGCCCTTTAAACTGAGTTTAAAGAGCCAGACATATATAAAAGCTCCCCCAAAACGCACAGCTAAGGGTGCCTCCTACACCTCCGTCATCGTTCACCTTCACCAAATGGCGTTTTCTTTGCAGAAACATCAGTCAGTAGAATTCTGTATGCATCACTATCAAAGGCTAAAGAAACAACAAGCCATAAATATTATATTACAGTAGCTATGTCGAGATAATGGAGAGTCGATCATGGCCTAATCTGAAGTGTGAGATGTTAGAGCAATAAGTCAAGGGGCTAACAGAGTTGCTAGGGCACACAGAGAACCAAGCGGAACCGCTACCACCACCAGTACTTCGGACAGATATCCGACACGAGTTTGAACGGTAGCAGCCCTTCCGAGTTTTGAACTTTTGCTACCAAAACAGAGCTAATAATTTCTTTTCATTTTTATCGTGGCTCTTAAGCCAGTGATTTATAGATGAAGTAGAGCAATAATTGTCCCGGGAAGGATTCCTTAGAGTGGTCTGTAAGTGGTCTTTTGTAATATCACACATCACGTCTTTAGAGAGTTGAGTGGGTAACAAATTTTCATTCTTTAAGACATGAAAGTTCCAGAGAAGGGGTTTCTGCACTCACCTATTGGGTTGCTTACTAATTACTGCCACTCTGTAACCCTGCCTTTCCTGTGCAACTTTTTGCAAGAAATTTCTTGACGGGGATTAAATTATCACACAGAGGGAGCCTAATTTTTGCGCTTTCTTGGTACTAAATGTTAGCATCGTTTGAAATTTGGCAGAATTTTTAGCTTGCAAGGGAAGGATGGTAGGTCGAAGTGGCCGTTTGAAATGAAATGTATACCTCCTGATGCGTCTCCAGACGCTGATTCCAAATCTGCCCTTCCAAATCTGCTAAACGACTCTCCGAACGGAGTTATGAAGCAGGTAAAAGCTCGTAGGATCGGTTCCTTTGCAAATTGGTTGCTTTGCTTTTGTCTCTAGAAGTGTTGCGGACAAAAGCAAAGCAACAAACTTGCAAAGGAACCGATCCTACGAGCTTTTACCTGCCACCCCGGACCATCACCACTGAGCTATTACGCTTCATAACTCCGTTCGGAGAGTCGTTTAGCAGATTTGGAAGGCAGATTTGGAATCAGCGTCTGGAGACGCATCAGGAGGTATACATTTCATTTAACGGCCACTTCGACCTACCATCCTTTCCTTGTTAGAAATGAGGCACCAAACAGCATTTGGCTAAATTATTTTTTTTACACATTGCAGCTCGGTGGTTGCACCGAACAAAGCTAGAAATATAAAATTGGTGTGTAGTTGAGGGCTAATAAAAGAAATGTATATAGCCGGTTCCAGTGGCTTCGCCGTGACCAATTTAACACGTTGACGACCGCGCTATTTTTCGCTGTCTGGCGTGTGGGACCGCGCGCATTATTTTGACCGCGCGAGTGTGACATGACATCATGTCAAACGGTCCCACGAGAACTCCTTTTTCTCAGGAAGTGTGTATTTGTTATCTTTCTTGTGTGGTAGGTCTCCGATTATGCGATTTTGGCCATTTTAGCGATTCCTGTGATTTGATCATTATTCAAACATTTTTAGAAAAACTCGATAGCCCATCAACCGAAGCTTCTTTCCAGGGACCACG
Organism: Ostertagia ostertagi; assembly: GCA_036418205.1. Taxonomy (NCBI): domain Eukaryota; kingdom Metazoa; phylum Nematoda; class Chromadorea; order Rhabditida; family Trichostrongylidae; genus Ostertagia; species Ostertagia ostertagi. Next base: position 67,472 of record MU868779.1, on the reverse strand, counting down.
CCTTTTGTAACAATGCCTAAGTATGGCGCATACATCACGTAAATAAGTTACCTAAAATGTTTGAAAACCAGCTTAAAAAAGACTGTGACATGACATCATGTCACACGGTCCCACGTGGCCGAAAGAGTGTGGTATGACATCATACCACACGGTCGTCAACGTGTTAATTATCAGGATGGGCAATGCCACAGCAGGAATCGCCGCACCAACTGCCCGCACGACGCGACACGCCGCGTGATCATTAAGCGACGATGGAATTGACCGTCCCTCGTCGCTCATATGATTACGTGCTTTATTACTCCAAAAATTAGGAAGTTGGTGGAAGAAACCACACGTACTTCTAGGCGAAAACTAGCAGCACTTCCAGGTGTGCTATTGCGATTTGGAAGCCAAAAAAACTGAATCAATGGAGATCCTATGAGTTGGACCTGGAAGAGTGGAGACATCGCTTTGAAGTGATGTTGGCTAATTTAGCGCAACAAAAACAATCTTTTTCTGGAGTTTTGTAACGTACTACTAGGGTCAGATCCTCGGTAGCAATGAAGATCAGCTTAGTGGGGCTATGAGGGGATACCTCTCCCCAAATCATGAGTATGCCAACTGAAGGACGTGCACAGTGTGTGATGATCTATCTCAGGCCTTTACGACAATTCCTTGAAACGTAGTGAAGCAATTACGGCAGAAGAGTAAATCAAGAAATTGGACACACTTTATAAGAAACCTCAACTAGTGAGCCCGAACTTGATCGATCATAAAGGTCTTACTTATCTCCACAGCAATGCGCAGCTCACACGTCGCACAACTGACGTTCTTCAACCCGAATAATCCTGGGATACAAAAGCCCTGCCACAAATTTCATTTTACTTCGATTGAAAATGTTTGTATGCTAAGCTGGAAATGCCATTTCAAAAATAAGGGTCAAGAAGTGTCAATGATTTTTGAACAACCTAATAGGCGTAACCCTCCACACCTGTGCAAATGGAATAGACCGTATTGCATTGAACTACTGCCAGTAGCGTACCAGAAGCTCGTGTCACCCTGCAATGTAACATCTGACCGTATAATGTGATGCTTCCGTCTCATTACTGGAAATTTCATGATACATGAAGAAACGCTATAACCAAACTTCATCCGCGTGGTTCGGGTTCAGTATATGCAACAGTGGTTCCTTCCACGGAACGCGGCAAAACTTGGGATTTCAGTAGATGCCCGCAACACAGACGAGAATGCGTGCGCGGCGAACGATCTGACCCGTGCCTGCTGCGGGCTCATGTGCAGTGCCTAGTCCTTGACTCCAACAAATACGACACATTTTGGCGCGTGCGTTTGATCCCTGATGACAAGCGAGACGTTGTTCTTCTGGAGGACCAAGAAGAGTGGCAAATAGACAAATTGATCGACAAGACCTGATATAGCAAATACGGTGTGCGCGGCGTGGAGCGAGTGAGCACGTATTGTTGAATAACGGGAAAAAACGTACTGCTTACGCAACCCCAATGGGCGACCAAGGTATGCGACACAAAGATATAATACTACTAATAGAAACACCTGGGACGGTAGTAAACTACCCTTAATTCGCAGTTAAAGGTGGTGATCGAAGGCCCTTGCATAGAATAAAGAATAAGACAATCGCGAATCGATCTTAAATCAAACGCGAGCTTCCTACTCTATTTTATGATCACAGAACAACGAAACATGAGGAAACGAACGAATATTTCAGAAAAAAAAGGTCACAAAAGCATCTGTGGATTATGCGATTGCAGCTGCATTTTTAATTCCTACTTAGTGGAGCTGGTCAGAGAAAAAAAAGACCGTGGGAATGGGAGACGCAGATGCCACGTTTGCCACGTTAACCCTCCAGTAAAAAGTCCTTCGGAGTACTTTTTACTCGAGGGTCAACGTGGCGTCTGCGTCTCCTCAACCACGTGCTCCTTTTTTTCTCTGCTTAATTCCGAATTAGCTTTACAGGTTATCTCTCTAATTCGTAATTAAATCGATTTTTCGATATGATCTAGCTATAGAGCTAACAAGAGTTAATGTGTTGGGAAGCGCTTGAACCTGTTACCTAACCATGACTTTGGTCTGAGCTAATCTCAACACGTTAACTCTGAATTGAGAAGGTTTACTACCGTCCCTGGTTAAAAAACAAGTCAATAAAAGTAAGTGAAATAGTAAGTAAGTAAGTGAAAGTAAATGAAATACCACACTAGCTACAGTTGAAAAACTCCCGTCTATAGAATATTGTGAAGATACTACCACTACTATGTGATGAGATGTGAAATGGGGGAACCCTGGCGGAAAAGTTATAATTCATAAAGTAGTGTAAATAATATATTTGAAATAAGCGAAGCGGAGTGTATGTGGGCAGAAGCATGGTCCACCCTTTGACATGCGCTATGTAAACTAAACGTGCGAAAAAGAACGAACCGATGTTCTTGGCGACCAACCTGACGACAGACGACTGTGGGCGCTCAGCACGATTACATCATGCGAGGCGTATGGTTTCACAGGCGATTCGAAGGCGACAGACAGTCATCGGACTGTGCCATTCGCTGTCGACGCTCAGCAAGACTGTGGCGCGTCGCGGCATCCTCCCTCCCATGCCTTGGAGCACCTTTGCTCGAGGTCATGCGGTCACATCTTTCTTCGTAATCGTCGAACATTGCACCATCCAATTATCTCGAACTTCATAGCTCAGAGAACCATTCGATCAGAACAATTTTTGTGGACGAGGTCTGAGCAGTAGTAGAAAGTTGTTGTAAAATTGGGACAGCAGATTGTGAGAGAATTGTTGGTTCCGTAGTCATACGTTCACGTTCAGCAGCCTCAAACGTTGAATAAATTAGACCACACTTCAGATTTTGCTTGCTAGCCCGTGGTTGATGACATCGATACTGTCAATTGGTACAACAGCGATGGGCTGTCTCAAGCGATACAACCGACTATCACTGAGCTATACCTACAACTGCTCCAAATGCGATATTGCATGTGAGTTGTGTCTAATAATTCTATGCTACACTCCAATAGTCACCCGCATTCGAGAGTAAAAAGCAATAGCAATGGTTTTTTCTTTCTCATCGTCGTCGATAACACTGAAACTTCTATTACAATAGTGGAGCCACATATATCTAAGAATAATCTTTCGCTCGCCACTGCCACTGGATCGTTAGTATTTCACATTCGCTCGTACGATTTTCTCGATTACTTGGCTCTCGTCGCACCAAAGCGAAGTTTAAAACCACTGCGACTCATATGACTGATAGTGTTTGACGGCTCAAGTGCAGCCGATGCCGCACGCATTTTTGCGCTTGAAAAGTTGGATTGAAAACGCATCTTGCCAGTTTTCTGTTGGTCAAGTCGAACTTCAAAAGAAAGGATAGTGCTTAAGCGCAAGAAGCGAACATTTCTGGAAATATGTCCTTAATATTTAAATTGTTCTGGGACTCCAGCTATGATCGCAGCTGCGAGCAACTATTCGTGTTGATGGCACACACAATTTGAAGTGCTGCAGTAGAGCCTTAGCATTCGTCGTGCTTCTTTAGCGGAAACATGATCGGTACAACTCCCATTCTCGTGCAAAGTTGGAGAGTGATTGCTATATCGGTCAATACTTGGTCCTTCTAGTGACTGGGTTTGGGTGACAAATGCATTCAATCTGATGATCCTCCTGTACCGATTCCCCTCCAATCACCAGATACACTGCTCCGCATAAGTTGAGGAGCAATGCCGGTAGACTTCCAAACATAACAGGCGAAGGAGTGTTCTTGCTTGTTCTCGACTAGGCGACACTTTCGGAGAAATGTTGCTCGCATCCGCTTCGGATTTTTGTCATAGAACTGCTTAACGCTGCATTTCTTATTCATTCTCGGCCGAAAAGCAATCGCAATCAGGAATCTACAGAGTTATGTTCCGCAGAGTTTTGAATGATTTGTATGAAGTGACTCACTGAATTCTAGCGTGAATGACAATTCGACAGTTCTTGCTAATCTTTTGCTTTTCCATTTTTTTGAAAGTTTGAGAGTAGCTCTGCCTTTGCTGAACCAAAACCGCCGCAAGGGATAACACTTGAAAAATTTTGTCAGGCGATAAGTAAATGTAGCGGAAGAAGTATGATTTAGTGGGATGGACCACGTAAGTGCTTTCAAAGCAATGGAAGTCAAATTAGTTGATTTTTCAAATTGAAACTTTGTATTGTTTTTCAATGTGGCCTCCATGCATCACCTTATGTCATGCTAAGTAATACACACATTAAATGACGAGACGCAGACTGGGGCAGTGTGCGCAAAAGATTACACACGCAGCGGTGACTATGGAAGATCGAATCGAACTTCCATCTAATCACGTTTCACTGGGAGAGAAACGTCAAATGAGGAGTTCTTAATGCTTTTTGCGCTCTTTTTCCTGTTGTCTACTTTATATAACTACTTTGTTGCGCCACTGCTACAATATATCTGGAATTTCAAAAAAGGGGACAATAACTAAGTGAGAACTTCCTGAATACGCCATAAAGCTGTCTATACAAAATTACCCAGATGAGTTAACTCAAAACACTATGGTAAATTGGTATAGGGTGCCAATGCAGTAGCGCTGTTTCGTTATGATGTATTGAGCACGGAAGAGCACATCTTTCCTTGACCTTCCAGGATGCCAGGATTAACCTTCCGCCTGGGGAGCCTGCAGAAATTGTGTAAATTATTTTCCGATTTGAGTTGAGCGACCTATTTTCTGAAGGGTTTGAAACGATAATCAAACACATAAGAACGGAAACTACTTTTTCGCCTTACCGGCTGCATTATCTCTCCCCTTTCTTCAACAAAGACACGGAGTCTTTTGAAGTCTGCGGTTTTTCTAAGGTGGTACCAGGCTTAGCCAGCTATCAACTCTATCAACCAAAGAGAAGTAGTAGTCTGGCACTGACCCCTCCCCCCATCTAAACCCTGTCTTTTTTTAACCATCAATCGCACCTTCTTACCTTTCTAATCTTCATTTCAGTAGGAATTTCTTTCGTCGATGTAAACTTTTATTGCGGTCAAGCTATTCCACTTCCTGATGATAAGCGCCTATGTCATTATCCTAGTTTCCATTTATCGAGGTCGTCGGCATGAACTCAATAATCGCCGGCAGTCTCTGCAAGATGCTAAACTGGTAGGTTGGGCAAGTCTTTAGTTCTTGATCATAAATTTCATACTAAGTCGCAATGAAACCTATGATAACTTAGGCCTAGGAAGAATCTAAAGGCCAAGCTTTTGACTTCAAGGGCAGCTAACAAACTCACAAGACTTTCTAAAAAATTCATTCGGCCTAGAAGTACAGCCTGTCTCATTGTCAGAAACATATTGGCCGCTATCTGACCAGGAGAGGATGTTGGCTCGAAGTGGCCATAGCTTATGGGACAAACACAATTACATGTGTTTTTGGATGCTGAACTAGAATCTGTTTTCCAGATCTGCCAAAGGTTTCTGAACGGAGTTATGAAGCAAAGAATAGCAACCGTAGTGGTCCGGGCTCTCATGCGAGAGGACATAGGGTCGATTCCCAATTAGATTACCCCCATGTCTTTGCTGGGACATGCTTTAAAAAGGCTCCCAACTACTTCACTCCATCTTGCCTATACTTACTGGCACAAAGAGTTCACGAATAGATCTAATAAGTTCGAGCGCTGTTTACTAATGACTACACATGGAATCCACAGAACCCTCGCAGACGTTTTATAATAAGCAAGTGTTCGTGCTTCAAAGAGAAAGTACCCCTAGAAACAAGTTTGTAGCATAATCTAAGACTTCGACCAAATTGAGATGAAGCCGGTATCTCACTCTATTCGTTCGCCAACTTGTCATCGAAGCCTACAGCCTCAGACAAAGAACTTGCCATGTTTCTGAAGAGCGTAGAACAGCATTTCTGTTCGCGCGAGTTCAACACCCACACGGCATTATTTTCGAGTTCTAAGGGTCGCCTTCGTTAAGGACAGGTCAAGGTCAACGCTGCTACTACTGGCTGAGGGATGTGGCATCAGTAACTCGCCCACTTTTCGAAATTTTATTCAAAATCTCGAAATGTTCTAGAAATTAGTCCCAGGAGTCACTGGACTCATTGAGCACAGATCTTGCATTCGTTCCACTCAAAAAAACGGCTGGAACTCGGCTGCTGCTGGCGTGCCTAAATCTGGTCCAGAACATGCAAGTTGAGTAATATTTCGAAGTCAATGATCTCCAACTCAAAAAGTCAGAGAATCGTGTTTACTACTGCCAGTCACAGAAACACAAAAGAAAAAAGCCGTAAGAGGGTTCAAACCACTGACCTCGAAGTCCAGGGCCCACCACTCCAATCACTGGCTACCATCACCTGATTGCTGATTCACAATGGTTCATTCATAAGCCGCCACTGCTGAGGCGGACTCCTCACGTTAACTGCTTGGGGATCCCCCGCATCCCCGTTCAGCGAATCGATTGGCACATTGGGGGAAATATTCAGCGTCTAGAACC
>MU868779.1:0-60890 GCA_036418205.1 Ostertagia ostertagi | reverse complement strand
GGCGAGGGCCACAATCGTTCCTTAGGTAGCGAGTGATTGCTCGTGTGCACAAGGTTCTCCCGTGTGATGCGAAAACATTCCGATCGCAATTCGCTGTCTTTGAAGGTTCATTTTCATCTGATAGGTGGATGCCGGAACGAAAGACATCTCTTCGATGTGGCGTTGTCAGTGAAACATATATCTTTCTAACCTTTAAAATTGTTATTTACTTCATTAACGTTTCTCAACTGACCAGCCTACTGTGTTTATAAGAAAGCGATCTATTGTGGAAATGTAATTTGTAAGTACAGCTCTGATCAACAATAAACGTTTAGTTGAAAAGTCACATTTTTCATCTTGATTTTTAATATTTGCCAGCCTATCCCGCGAAAAATCATATTTCATCACCATATTTTTTCCGCTGCATTTATTTACACGGCGTCCCGATATTCAACTCACCAAGAATTTCCACAAATCTCACAATTTAAGGTTTAAGGAAGAGCTCTAGTTGGCAGTGCTTTTGTCAAATACAATACGCGCAGAAATTCTTTACAAGCATATTCTTCCAACTTGAGATACAGGATTTTTTTCTAACAATTTGGGTCTGTTCAAAATGGGCTACTCGGCAACACCAAAATAAACTCCACCGCATGTTTCTATTATTCATTTCGTTTCCCAAACTCTTGTATGCTAACGTCCTACTCTCAAGACAGTATGGAAGAAATGCTGTCTGACCTTTTAACGGTCAGGGTCCGTCGCGAAAGACTACTAATAAGGCAATGCACAGATTTGTGATCAAACTCTCGAGGACTTCGAGAGTTTTTTCGGGATTCTAACATGATATTGGAGTTGGGAAGAGCTCAATGGGATTCCTTGCTTTTTCGTTAGAAACAAAGGCACTGTGTGTGGCGCATCTGTCACAGATAGAAACACCCAATTTATTAAGCAAGCTTCTCCATCAAATCTTCTTCAAACTTAATGTCTCCAACGAACAAACGTTTTGCTTGCGCACTAAATCCACAGTTCAATTTCCGAGTGGAAAGCGTGGAAGGCACCATCTGTGGCAGGAAACTGAATGAAAATGCGGAAGAGAAAGACAGACAATCACTAATGAATCGCAAGTAAGAGGGAACCTTACTCAGTCGGTTAGGATGCACCTTTCCGGAAAACTCAGCAAGAATTCCGCCATGGTTTCCTACCACAGATGATCTTACCACAGACGTTTTCCACTCTAGAATCAACTTGGGACTTATTCGCAAGCAAAGAACATTGTTCCGTTGAGCCATTAAGTTCCGAAGAAGATTTGATGGCAGACACGGGTCCATTAAAAAGGATGTTTCTTCTGTGAAACGGCCTTTGTTTCTACAGAAGGGGAGATCCTTTGGAGCTTTTCTCAGCTCCTTATCATTTGAAATCCCTGAAAAAATTCTCGAGATGAATTCGTGAAAATCGTATATTTGGTCAAAATCTTGTGCAATTGCATAATTAGTAGTTTTTGCGACGACCTGACCTTTTAAAGAGTCAGACAGCATTTTCTATCATACTGTCCCCTTGAGAAGTAGGATTTTAGCACAATAAAAAAGTTTGGCGAAACGGAAGTGAAAAATAATAGAAAAACATAAGGTGGAGTGGAGTTATAACTTCGGGACGTCGGCTAAGTGGCCTTTTGAACAAAAATTACCAGAAAAAATTCCTGGGATTTCAAGTTGGAAGTTGATGTTTACAGGCGATTTTGAACCTGTATTTACCACACTGCCACATTAGAGTCTTTTTCTAAAACATCTAAATTTGTGAGAATTTGGGAAATTCTTGGGTGGAGTTATAATTATAGGACGCAGTGTATTTCTAAATTCCGCTAAGGATTTTCCTCCGCTCCTTTGATAGCAAAAAAAAACCAATCAAAAACTTTCAAAGAGTGAAAAATGCAGCAAAAGATAAGCTAGAATTGTCGAAGTGGGAATTCGCACTAGAACCTGGTCGAGGTCACTCCGTCACGAATGATGGTAAAGATCCCGCAAGATATGACACTGTAAGGATCCCTGATCGCTGTTTCACCGATATGAGCGCCGTGTCGTAAAAGAACAATACAGTTTCATCAAGTCTTGTTCGGAAATCAGAACTCCTTTCAAGAGAGTTTGTCTTAGTAGGCACAGAATGTGTTTGCTTGGAACCTGGCACTTCATTCATGACGAGAAATTGCACCGATAAACGAGCAATTCCTCGGCGAATGTTGGAGTTTGGAGCAGGCGGAGAAGTGTTCTCGCTCGTTCTCGACTAGGCGACACTTTCGGAGAAATGTTGCTCGCATCCGCTTCGGATTTTTGTCATAGAATTGTTTAACTCTGCATTTCTTAGTCACTCTCGGTCGAAAAGCAATCGCAATAAGGAATCTACAGAATCTACTGTGTCATGTTACGCAGAGTTTTGAATGATTTGTATGAAGTGACCTACTGAATTCTAGCGTGAATGACACTTCGGCAGTTCTTGCTAAACTTTTGCTGCGATTTCCATTTTTTGAAAGTTTGAGAGTAACTCTGCCTTTGCTGAACCGGATAGTCGCAAGGGATAACACTTGAGAAATTTCGTCGGGCAATAGTAAAATGTAGCGGAAAAACAGGTGTTGGAAGTATGATTTTGTGGGATAGACCACGTAAGTGTTTTCAAAACAATGGAGCTTAAATTAGTTGCTTTTTCAAATTGAAACTTTGTATTGTTTTTCAATGTGGCCTCCATGCATCACATTATATCTTGCTGAATAATGCGCATATTAAATGAGGACACGCAGACTGCGGCAGTGTGCGCAAAAGATACGCACTCAGCGGCAATTACGGACGATATTCAATCCAATTCTCATCCAACCACGTTTCAGTGGGAGAGAAATGTCAAATGAAGAGTTCTTAACGCTTTTTTCGCTCTTTTTTCCTGTTGTCTACTTTATACAACTATTTTGTTGCGGCACTGCTCCAATATATCTGGAATTTCAAAAAAGGGGACAATGAGTAAGTGAGAAATTCCTGAATATACGCCATAAAGCTGGCTATACAAAACCCAGATAGGTTGACTGGTATAGGGTGCCGATGCAGCAGCGCTGTTTCGTTATGATGTATTCAGCATGGGGGAGCACATCTTTCCTTGAACTTCCAGGATGCCAGGATTAACCTTCCGTCTGGGGAGCCAGCAGAAATCGTATAAATTATTTTGTGATTTTGAGTTGAGCGACTTATTCTCTGAAGGCTCTGAAAAATGGTATTCAAACACATAGGAAGAATACTACTTTTTTGCCTAACCGGCTGCATTATCTCTCTCCTTTCGTCAACAAAGACACGGAGTGTTTTGAAGTCTGCGGATATTCTAAGGTTGCACTAGGCTTAGCCAGCAATCAACACCATCAACCAAACAGAAGTAGTGCTCTGGCACTAACCCCTCATGTGAACCCCACCTTTTTCTACCTTGTCAATCGCACCTCCTTATATTTCTAATCCTCATTTCAGTCGGATTTTCTTTCATCGATGTGAACTTTTACTGCGGTCAAGCTATTCCACTTCTGATGATAAGTGCCTATGTCATCATCCTAGTTTCCATTTATCGAGGTCGTCGGCATGAACTCAATAATGGCCGGCAGTCTCTGCAAGACGCAAAACTGGTGGGTTCGGCAGGTCTTGTAGTTCTTGATCATAAATCTAATAGTAAGTCGCAATAAAACTAGGGATAATTTTGGGCCTAGGACGAATCTAAAGGCCAAGCTTTTGACTTCAAGAGCAGCTAACAAATTCACAAAACTTTCTAAACAATTCATTCGGCCCAGAAGTACAGCCATCTCATTGTTAGAAACATATTGGGCGTTATATGACTAGGACAGGATGATGGCTTGAAGTGGCCATAGCTAATGAGACATACACAGGTCATGTGTTTTTGGATGCTCAGCTAGAATCTGTTTTCCAGATCTGCCAAAAGATTTCTGAACGGAGTTATGAAGCAAAGAATAGTAACCGTAGTGGTCCGGGTTCACATGCGAGAGGACATAGGGTCGATTCCCGATCGGGTTACCCCCATTATCTTCGCTGGAATATGGTTGCGAAAGATTCTCAACTACTTCACTTCATCTTGCCTATGATTACCGGTGCAATGAGTTCACGAATAGATCTAATAAGTTCGAGTGCCATTCTCTAATGACTGCACATGGAGTCCACAGAACCTCGCAGACGTTTTATAACAAGCATGTGTTCGTGTTCCGAAGAGAAATCAGCCCTAGAGAATATTTCGTAGCTTAGTCTTAGACGTCGCCCAGATTGTAATGAAGTGGGTATCGCACTCTATAAATAACTTGGCCATGTTTCTGAAGAGCGTAGAACAGCATTTCTGTTCGCGCAATTTCAAAACACCTACACGGCATTATTTTCGAGTTCAAATGTCGCTTTCTTCTAAAATAGGTGAAGGTCAACCTTGTAACACCGGCTGGGGGTGTGGCATCAGGCATCATCACTCATTCTTTTTTCGAAATTTTATTCCAAATCTCGAATCGTTCTAGAATTTAGTCCCAGGAGACACTGGACCCCTTAAGCACAGATCTTGCATTCGTTCCACTCAAAAAAGGCTTGAACGCGGCTGCTAATGGCGTGCCTAAATCTGACCCAGCAACATGCAAGTTGAGTGATATTTCGAAGTCAATGATCTTCAACCCCAAAAGTCAGAGAATCGTGTTCACTTCTGCCAGTCACAGAAACACAAAAGAAAAGAGCCGTGAGAGGGTCCAAACCACTGACCTCGATGTACAAGGCCCACCGCTCCAATCACTGGCCACCATCACCTGATTGCTCATTCACAATGGTTCATTCAAGCCGCTACTGCTGAGACGGACTCCTCACTGTGTTTACTGCTTGGGAATCCCCGCACCCTCGTTCAGCGAATCGGTTTGCACATTGGTGGAAACATTCAGAGTAGGGAACCACATACCGTGATATTTGCCTGATTTCATACGGCCACTTGGACCTTCGTCCTTTTTGGGTAAGTGAGAACAATGTTTGGACCTTTTCAGCGTGGAGGTTTTATCAATTCTTCTTGCTACCTAGTAGAAATTGCCACTTTTGGTTTAGTTGTTTCCTTTAACACTTTAACGACCGTGTGTATGATGTCATACCACAATTTCACCTGGAGCAGGCTCGTTTTTCTTGATTTATGTGGCTTTTCCTCCTGTTCCATAACGGTTCATGAACATTGTTGGATCCGAAAAACATTTTCGTCATTACTGATAATGAAGACGCTGAAGGATTAATGCCAATTGATAAGAGAATACGAAACTTTCAAGGTAGTCCGCGTATATTGTCGTCAACGTGTTAATTGGGGGGCTGCTTTCAAAATTATGTAACTTTCGTTATTCTCGTTGGTTAAGTTGAAATCCTCATGTGCCAGAAGCACATCCAATAACTATGTATATACAACAAAATAAGTAAGTAAATAAATAAACTAATAAACAAATAATCTTTCATTCAGGCACTTCAATTCACTGTCATATGCTGCTGTCAGTACTTGACAGCGTTCCTTTTCTTCATTGTGCCAAAAATGAGCAAGGGTGCTGTTTGGGGTGTTCTTGCCATGAATTCCATAGGTTTGTGGCACCCTTTGATGAATTGCTGTTCAATTGTATTTCAAACTTTATGTTTTCTACCAATTTCCAGGTACTATCAACGTCTCAGTGAACCCGATTGTCTTGCTCCTGTTTAATCATCAGATCCGCTCTAGCATCCAAGCTATGTTTGGTTGTTATAAGGACAAAAATACTTCACAAACTCGCTGGACGACGCGAGCCCCCAGCAAAATAGACAGGCACTAGGAGCACACACCGAAAGTACGTACACTTGTGTGTTGGTTTATTGGACATAAATACGATGATCATCAGGTCATCGAACGGTCACAATATCAATCATTACAGACTGTTGCCGCCATCGCTACAGCAAGTTTCATCTGTGACCCTTTTACAAACTTCCACTGCAGTTCCGTCCCGACTCTGGAGGCTCTCCACCTTCATTGTTGCCGGAAATTATGCGAAACCCCTGCCGGAAGTTATCGTTCTGCAATGGCTGCATTCAACAAAGATCTTATTCAACGAAGATCTTTCAAGAAGAAGATTCAATTTCTCATGGAAACTTGATTATATGAGCAGTTATGGTAGCAGACACGAAACGAAAGGTGAATAAAAAAGCGGACATGTGCAGCATCACAGAATTTATACTGCTCATCAAGCTCAAAGGAGGGTCACTTCTTGTAGAAACAGAACAGTGGCACAGATGAACGGCAAACCTCTTCATCAAGATCGGCTTTGACCAGAGATCGCATTGCATTGAAGCTATAATACTTTTTTATGATAGAGCTTCTAGTAACATATTAGGTTATCCCATAAGTAGTTTTTTCAGACTTTTCTATTGAGAGGGAGGCTAAAAAAAGTCACTTTGCCCATGGCGCATATACGGCGAATTATCTGATGTCCCCCATAAGCAGAGTCATTCCCACCTTCGTTGCGTTCACCATCTCCAGAATATTACGTCATCTGCTATCACCATCGAGCTTAAGGAGGCCTACCATGATCGCTCCATTCTGAAGGTGCAACACAATTTCTTCAATCCGATAACTGGTGAATAGCTTTTTAGAGACACTGCTCTGACTATGCAAGATGTCTTTTGATTAGCCCTTCAGAGACGTCGTAATCATCTATGGTTTCTCGACGACCTCGTTGAGCTCATACCGCGAAACACTTTTCCGTAGGAAAATCTTTTGATGTCTACGGTTAAGAAAGCCCCTATTGAACGGTTTTGATAGAATAGATGTGCTTTTTAATATGCAATTAAGCCCACTCGGTTTGGGCCTGGCAAAGTGAAATTCATTCTGTTTCGATTAAGATTCTGTTTAGGATAGGATTCTGTTTTTTAAGAGTGACTTTTTTTTGGCTCCCCATGTATACCCAAGATTTTGCAACAAGTCATACACTCATTAGGAGTGACTTTCCTGCTTTATCGAAGGCTATGTTTTTCTTTCACAATCATAGAAGAGGTTGTGTATAAGGGTTCAAATCGTCTTAGTACACAAGGCTGGTGCGATTTTCCAGAGGTAAGGCAAAATCTCGACCTCTCCGAAGCTTCGGTTCTACAGGGTGGGGCATAAATATGGTGACAAGATTTGATCACAGCAAAGTATTCAATGAACAGTGAGCAGAGCTCATGACTGGACCCTTATTACCTTTTGTATATACCAGTTGGCGCCGCACGCATTGCGCGCACAACACAGATTTGCGGCGAATTTCGATGGTACGGCGAAAATTTTCAAATTTGGCCTGATAACCACGAATATCTGACTTCTCAGCTAAATTCTATCCGCTCCATCATTGAGGGCTTTCAACCTCGTTTTCTTCTGTCCTCACCCCATTATCCTCTTTTTGCCGGTCTTCGGACTGCTTCCGGACAATAAATTTCGTGCAAACTCCGCCTACTTCGGTGCGTGCCCCCACCAATAGCAATGGCCCCCTTCCTTTCGCCGACCTCTAACCCCGTTCTACTCTATCTCTAGGACTTCTTCGAACCGGATTGGACCCTTCTGGCAACCTCCGCCCTCTTTGGTCAGGCCCCCCACCGACGACAGCTGGCCTCCACTCCTACACCCACCTCCATCCACCTTTTTCCTGGCCTCCAGGACTTCTAAGAGCCGAGTTATGAATTTTCGTCACGAACTTCGCCCACTTTGGGCAAGCCCCGCCCACCGATGACGGGTGGCCTCCTCTCCTCCATCCGCCTCTACCCACCTTTTTCCGGCTAGTTAAGACTTCCCCGGCCCGAGTTACGAGGACTTTTAGAAAATGCTGTACGCTCCAGAGCGCGCTCCACCCCTTGTGGGCAGGCCTCGTTTCCTGCGCTGTAAGCTTTCTCTTAACCGAGTTATGAAATTTTTCATAAAGCACTGCTTTTTTGGAGAACCGACCCGGGTGGGTCTCCCTAATTCGGTGTGACTTACCAACGCACACCCTTATCCATTTTTTGGACCAGTTTCAAGGTCGTTTTCTAAGAGAATTAAAAATCTCGGTCGTCAGTACACTTTATGTCGACGCACGCTACGCCCACTGTGGGCGGGGCTCCGCTTAGCAGATGTGTGTTTTGTACTTCGTGAGACCTTGCCCAACCGTCGCACACTTGACCCGGTCCCTCCAGGCAGAGAGAGGAGCTAGGGATTCCGTGACAGAGATACAGAACGACAGACAGAACGACAGACGAAGCGCTTTATAGTTAGTAGAATCCTGATTTCATGGTTAATGATCTTCATTCGGTGAATGGCTCTTATTAATTAACGAGTGACTCCTAGTCTAACACGCTACCGTGTGGATTCTTCAAGAGATCTCAGTATCCGAAAGATGCATAGGCGAACTGTCATGCGATTCTTATTACAGTACACATAGCAGTATTTCTCATAGAGGTCGATCGGTTGTGAAAACCCGAGAATTGCTGGGCCTATCCACCATGATTTGGTGAGGACCGCGATAGGGTCGGCTACAGATTCGGTAGTATCAGGATAAACGGTCCGATGATTTCATCACCGAACGCCTGGTATACAATCTTATAAATGCCATAAACGGCAAGCTCCTGTGGATAGAGAGTGGAAGAGCAGAGTTGGAAACGTTGCGGACTTGGGCTGGCGGGCCGTGAAGGGGTATGCCGCATGCATACCAGCGGGAAAGCCTTTGATATTTTTCATGGACCATCATACCTTTATTCGAGAAAATTCGGCATTATTTATTGGGAGTTCCGAAGAAACTAGCCGAGTAAGAACAGCAAAAATCGAATATAAATTCCTAGCCCAGCAGTGAAATAAACCATGACTACAATCTCGTCATTTCAGCTGCTTTTTTTTTCAGCGCCGGTCTGGGAGTAAAATTTTTAATCCAAATGCTACGCAATATATCATTTCGGAGGGAGCTTTTTTCATCTTCACTACTCATAATGATTAGACTCACTAGAAAGGCTTTATGCCGGCTCATGGACTGGATTTTGTGAAAGTCTGCTGCAGAGCCCATTTATCCAACTTTGGGCTGCATTAGGATAAGCCAGTCGAATTTTTTAAATGTATTTATTGTGGTCGATGTGGAGCTGAAGAAGTACGCGAAACAACGCAGTTTGAACTAATCGCTATTAGCCGCTCTTCAAAAAGTATGAGACGAAGTTCTAACGGATATCATACGGGCAAATTTCTGTAGCATACGTTTTAAGAAAATTCCCAAATTCGTAAGCAGCCATTTCGAGTGAGAACTTTTAGCAATTGTCTGAAATGAAATGGTTCAACGCTGCTTTACTTCGTATCCCGGCTCGAAGTCGGAAGTGACTTTGAAAATAGCGCCCGTTATGGAGACAGTGCCATTCGGCACTTATCATGAAGGGCAGCAAAGAGTAAAAAGTAGCCGCTATGGGTGGTTGGACGAATTACTCCCTCCCTAGCGTGCCGTTCAAGGAAGCGACTTCCAGCTGGCTTCTATTAGGTCGGTCCATAATTTTTGAGAACCTTTGGTGTTTTTCGATTCAATTACTTATCTTTTTCTCTGATGTACTTATTCAGCTTAGTATACATCACCATTATCACCAACATATAACGAATGCGAAGGTGGGTATTCAGTGTCTCTCTTGTAGAAATTCATAGAGTTCTGATCGAAGAAATATCGGATGTCGATTTTGACTTTATGGTGATTCAAGTGAGATTTCTTCTCCAGAACGTGATTTAGAGAGGAGAGCGGATAGTCGTTCGTTGACGCAGGATTAGTGCTACAAGGAGGAGCTAAAAGAACTGACCGCCCGAGAGTCTCCAGTTTTTTAGGAATTTTCTTAGCAAGGCCGGCTCGAACGACCTCAGCAGAAAATAGATTTCTTCTTCCTGTGCTTCCAAGTTGAAGGCGTTGCCATCGAGCTGTCAACGATTCTTCCCATCACTGACACTGGTATTAGTTGGTGTCGGTCTTCAGCGCAAAGGCCCTCCCGTATTGCGCCAACGACTCAGGAAGTTCGATTTCAGAGGGAGTTGGGTTTTTACTGTCAGAACTCCCGAATCGCTTAAGCAAATCTACTGCGGCTCGTGAATTTGTTAGCACACTGCACCCAGTCCACATCACCAATGAGTATTACAGATGGTCATCCGAAGGAACTATGAGAAATCAACAGGAACTTGACGATGTCAGATTGGGTTGAGAACTGATTCGGGACTACAATTTTCCTTCGATCAGAACTCTATGAAAGTCCACAAGAGAGGCACTGAATACTCACCCTCGCATTGATGATATGTTTTTAATAATAATGATGTATAATGTGCTGGATAAGTAGATCAAAGAAATAAGATAAGTAATAAATCGAAAAACAGTAAAGGTTCTCAAAAATTGTGGACCGACCTAATACGTGGATTCGCTACCCTTCCCTTATCAGCCGATAAGGTGTGCGATAGCTGATTGTTAGACGAGTGTGAGGTAATGGAAGATATGACACGATAAGGTAAGAGTGCGCGCTTGATAAGCGGTGCACTCTATGAAAATGGGGCGATATTGATGACGGTATCATATCAGTGCTGCCACTGCAAACACTTCTACATCGATACGTCTTCGTTTTTGCTATCCTGAAGTAGATTTTGACGAGCTATCATGCCATTGATACTACCACTTCACCTTTTGTGAAACTGCCTTTTGCATCATTGGGAAGGGCCCTTATACAGTCCAGTACGTAGCAGTCCTTACCTTCACCATGGGAATTGTCGTGACCACTTCCTTTACAGACCCACCGCGCTGCCTATCAGACCACTATGTCTCTGTATGAAAGCCAACCCGACATCGCCTATAAACCCGTGACACTTTCTTGAGCACATATCTCGGACAATCGCATCAGTTGACTAAACTTAGTTTCTTTCCATTTACAATTATCGAGGGCCTTTTAATGTGAAAAAACAGTCAACACTGCGGACGGTGCGCTCAACAATGAAACAGCAAGAACCGCTCTGAAGGGTTCGGAATAGAAGGAACACATATAATCAAACATCATGCACAAAACATGAAAAAACACACTTCTCATGTTGATTTTCGAGAATGGGGATTTAGAAACAAAAGCATGAGAGACAGGTTGATTAACAGCAAAGAATGAGGTCGAGGAACGAGGAAGCCTTCATGGTGTTTGTCGAGGCACTAATTGAAAATAGAGAGACTGGGAGGTCCTTCTGCTCAGGGCGACATTGGGCACTTTCAACTTACGTATATTTTTTTCTCTTTTTTGGAGAAAAAGATTTATGAAGATTGTAAAAGTTTATCAAGGTCACAAATTCATCTCCGAATTTAGGTATGCGCTTTCAAATTGCAGAGAAATCGGCGGAAAATTTCCGATCAACATCCCAATTGATGCCCTACCAATCGGAAAGACTGGAATTAATGCAATCTAATCCTTGAAGTTTTAGGTTGTCTCATAAATAGTGTCGTTTTTTTCAAACAAAAAGTTTTCTAATAAATTCGTAACTTTTCCCTCATGTCATATACCATTCAAAAGGGAATTGTCTGCCCTAGTACATATTGCTATGCTCTTCTTCCACATTCATTGGAGGAAGCCTGAATTCTAGACCCGCAAAGTGGAAGGTCCAGTCAAAAAAACCATTGCCAAACCGAAATCAAACAATGATTACCCTCTACTTTCTCATGACCTCTTCTAAACATTCCGCTCTTAAGTTGCCGAAGAAAGTTTGCCGTGTTTCTTTGCGAATTGGCCGACCGATAAGCCATGGCAGTTTTTGAATTAAAATTGATACTCGTAAACGCCATTGTTTCATATCGAGTGATGTTCCTTTTGTGAGTACTTTCTCTGCTCTATTCGCTCATTTGTTTTGCTTTAAAGTGTGTTGGGAATTAGACCTAATTTCAGGTGTTCAGGAATAAGGGTTTATCCACGGAAGTGACCGCATTTCTTTGAAAAAATTATCCCTGAGAAGATGAGAAAATCAACCAGGCGCACACTCCTAGATTAGTCATGACTTGTTCTTAAAATTCTACTAGTTTTGCTATGCTCGGCTATAAAAAATTTGACCTGGATCTCAGGTGAAGGTGCTCGACCGTCTAATTCTGGTTGAAAAACCAGGTCTGGAAATGGAACAACGCGACTTTTTTGGAAACCTAATAGAGTAATGTTCAGAAGAGGTAATGTATAAGTAGGGGGTACATCATTGATTGATTCCTCCTGAGGGAAGGTAAGGTTAGAGATAGTTGTTGGTTTGGTCAATTTTTGTTGGCTGGACCTCCCATTTCGCAGGCCTAAAATTTGAAAACCATGGAATAATTTTCGAATGGTATATGAGACGATGTAAAAGCGTGGGGGTCTAGATGAACATTTTCTGGTTGAAAGAAAGCGACACTGCTTATGAACCAACCTAATATTATATTACCACTAAGTCACTGGATCACTTCGCTTCACTCGAGTTGATCTGAATTCTCGTTCTTCCTCCCACCATTATTCACATTTACACATTGTTGTCATTACATGGCACAATTTCCCGCTTTCAATCTTCCGTTGTTATTTGCTCCAGTGGGCCTCGTCTTTTCTTTCCTTAGCTCCGCAACTTGCCGAGATGCTTACAAAGTTTCAACCATTCAAAACATTCACGCCGGCGGTAGCCCATATGGTCTGCCAGAAAAGTGCTTGTGGGATTACGGTAGCCCATATAGACCGCCAACTAATAATCGCTTGATTGTCATTTTTGGGTATATCCGATATTAACGAATGAAATAAGAACCAGTGTGTAACCATAAGCAACAGAATTCACCGGAAGGCTACATATGCTTTGCAGTAGGAGAGAAAATATATTTTCTGCGACAGCTAGTAGTGGACCAGGCAGGGATAGCCGAGTGGTTGAGGGGTTAGACTCATGACGGCACCGAAAAAATCTGAAAAAAGCGAGTTCGATCCCTGCCGAGGCTCTAAGCCATGCCTTGCAAGAATTGCACAAATGGTCCTAGTACCAGCGTCAGGCCCAGGTTGACAAGCCGGCTGATACCCTCGTCACAACAGATGTGTCTGAAGTCCAAAAATAAATCAGTGATAAAGATAGGACGTCATCCGGAAGTGGCGCGCAGAACCCCCGCCCGAGTTCTGTGTTCAGTATGCGAGGGCTACCGAGGAGTGAACGGCCTCGGCAAGCGAACCTAGTTCGAATTGGTACTCTGAAAGTAGGATCGCTAATTGGGAAGTCCCTAGAGGTTGCTGATCTGATGACGCTCAGGAATATCCAAGTGCTATGCCTTCAGAAGACGCGATGGAAAGGTGCTAAGGCCAGGGAAATCGGAGAAGGTCTACTACAATGCGGAAGACTCCAAGCGGATTGGTGTGGCTATAGCGGTAACGGAGTCGCTCTAGGCTTTTGTCTCCGCTGTAAACAAGATCAACGATCGGATCATGGCTGTGCGGAAAGACACGAAGGAGGGTTACTGGACGATACTGTCCGTGTACGCAGCGCAAGCCGGGCGCCCAGGAAGTGATAAGGGCGAGTTCTATCTAAGTCTGGACGAAGATAAGATCGGTTCCGGAAGGCGATTACTTGAAATCCACCACATACTGGTAAGAAGGTCATTCCTCAAAACTGCGAAGGATATCAAGGAACTTCCTAGCGAGAGGCTCCCCAGGCCCCTCCTAGCAGACATAGACATAGACTTCCCCAAGAAGGCAAGGGTAAGAACCAAGAGGAGAATCCGGTGGTGGAAGTTGCACCGAGCAGAGAAGAGTAACCTCAAACGAAGGATAATGGAAGCTGGTCTCCCAGATCCTGAGGGATCAGTGCAGCGGACTTGGGGCGATGCAGCTGAGATCATCTCGATACGGCAAGGAAGTGCTGGGTGAGACGCGAGGTGGATTCGGTGAGACAAGGCAGCATGATTCTGAAAAGAGGACGTCACGCGAGTCCTGAAGCGGAAGAAGGAAGCATACAAGGGCTGAAGGAAACGAAAAGCTCTGAAGACCTCGTTGTCTTCAAAACCACAAGAGGATTCAAAGACAATCGAATCTTCTCTTGAGTGGCCTCTATGTTCTCACACATATCGTTATTGTTGGTCATTAACAGCTGCTATCATTTTCTGTCCCCATGAAATATTCCTATGCCACCCTCTACATCATTTGTAGAAACCAACGCCTCTCTGCTGCTGGGACACCTCCAGTGAATTTCGTGAAATTTGCGCTCTAGTGCCTCTTATCGGCCTTTATCAGTCGTCACCAATTTTTCACCCTTACCAAGTACGCTACCGTCTCACTCTGTACATCACTTCTTCAGACCAGCCCACTGCATTTCTTGAAGCCAAAGCCTCACCGGCCACCCTCTGTATATGTAGTAGGATGCTTGTAGGTATTTTAGGTGTGTAGAAGCTATTAATACAGCCAAAGCTCAACAACAAACAAAAGGAAAGACCTTGTTACCAAATGTCTTAGAAGAGAAAAAATATGCAATCAACATTATGGAAACTTTATTGACAGCATTACCATGAGAAGACTCAGAAACATCAGCGATGATAGCGGGCCTGAAAGGCTCGTTTTCCTTACAACAGTCCTAATTGGAGGAATCAGTACATGTTTCTCTGGAAGATGCAATATCCTTACTCTTATCAGGCGCCTCCATTGAAGTCTCACCTTCTTTCTTGGTCAGTTTTTCATTATACTCAATCTCCATCTGACACTGCAACCTACGATTCCTCGCTAAAAGTATTTGATGCTGTTCGAGATGCCTTGAAGGTGTCCACCTTGAGAGAGCAAATAGATAGCCAGCTTCGATCCGTTAGTTCACACCATCCAGAAGCAGTTCATCAGAGAGAAGCTCACAGCGCTCAGCAGGTTGTTCGTGAAAAAGTCGTTCCAGAGAGGTCTTTTTATGGAGCATAAGTTTTAAGCGTAAGTTGAAACAGACGCCATAAATTTTCAAAGAGGCGAGTACTGACAGATCAATTGGAAGGAATACGGGTCGCCACTTCTCTGCTGAGAACCAACCCACAGAGCAGTTACTTTTTTTTTTTGGAACGTGGCCGTATGAAGCGGAATCGGGGCTCTCACTTAATGGCTCACCTGATAGAAATAGCTTGGACATTAAGTATTTCGCTGAGCTACGGCCTATGGATTCTGATGAGCGGCTGGGTGCAATTACCAATGCCTTAGGAACTTGTTGACTGTTATCACATTCACGCGACGGCAGCCCGATGTGGCCTACCAAAGGAAGCTGTGCTCGTGGGACGCGTCTGGCAGATCCATGTTGGCACTGTCAGAGATGATGCGCATTCCAGGCGCTATGAATGAGATAAAGGGGAAACCTTCTGATCGGAGAATTGCTTTTAATTCCTATACGGGACAAGGTTGATGCTTTTTTTCGCTTACAGCTGGTTATCTTGAGGTCGGAATCTACTACTGTATGTTCCAATTAATCTTTAGGCATTGGACATTGCTGCGAATATTTGTGAACATTGATGTTTTTGTTCATTTATAGTATAACAGTGTTTGCTCCTGCCCCGCTCATTCGCGCGCATCACACGGGCAGGCTTCGAGTGAAACTGAAAAAACCCATGGAATATCAGCATGAGGCCCTTCAATTAGCCACTCACATTGAATGTGGTTACTTTTCCCCAGTTCGCTAAAGTCCAATTCGCAAGCCACGATAACGGAATGCATACTTTTGCATTCTGACGCGCCTTATCAGCCCTATCAGTTGTAAACACTTATCCACACCCATCAGCGATGGGCCCTTCCATACCCACATGACACCTGGCGATATTCTGACGCTTCAAAGTGTCAACGCAAGCGGCGCGGTTTCGTAAACGGAATTTGACGACTTTTGCATTCTGACGCGGCCTATCAAGCCTTTATCAGTTGTACACCACTTTCCAGTCACCCAGTCAAACAATGTGCACCGTCCCCGATCCCACATGACACCTGCGGAGTATGGACGCTCAAAAGTGTCAACGCAAGCTGGCGTAACGGACATTTTGACGACTTTTGCATTCGACGCGCCTTATCAGTTGTAACACTTCCACACCCATCAGGCAACGTGCCCGGTCCCGTCATCCCACATGAACACCTGCGAGTTATTGATGCCAAGTGTCAACGCAAGCTGGGGCGTAACGAGAAATTGACGACTTTTGCATTCTGGACGCCGCCTTTAATCAGTTGTAACACGTTTCCATCACCCAAATCAGCGCATGTGCCCAGTCCCATCCCACATCGACACTGCGAGTATGACGCTCAAAAGTTAGAAGAACTGAAAACGTAAACGGCAATTGACGATTTTGCATTGCTGACGCCTTATCAGTTGTAACCACTCCATCACATCAGCGATGGGCCGACGCCCATCCCACTACGACACGCTGCGAGTAATTGCACGCTCAGAGGTCAACACAAGCTAGCGTAAACGGAATGGACGACTTTTGCATTTCTGACGCGCGACTTATCAGTTGGAACCACTTTCCAATCACCCATCAGCAACTTGACCGTCCATCCCACATGAACACCTGCGAGTATTGAATGCCAAGTGTCAACGCAAGCCTTGCGTAACGGAAATGACGACTTTTGATTCTGACGCCCTATCAGCTGTATCATTTGTAACCACTTATCAAGTCACCACCAGCAAGGTGCCCGTCCCATCCCACATGGACACCTAGCGGTATTTGATGCTCAGTGTCAACGCAAAGCTGCAGCGTAACGGTAATGAACGGAAGCTTTTGCATTCTGACGCGCCTTATTCAGCCCTTTATCAGTTAGTACACCACTTCCATCATCGCATACAGCAATGTGCCCGTCCCATCCCAATGACACCCGAGGAAACAAAAAACTGCAGAGATTGATGCCTCAAGTGTCAACGACAAGCTGGGTAAATGGAATCGACGACTATTTCGCGTCCGTTCAGCACACCTATATCAGCCCTTATTGGCAGCATCTATCAGCCTACCATGCAGGTACCCCATTATGTCCCTGGGCCACCACATAACATCTTATAAGTGTAGAACGCTTCTAGTAATAGTGGAACGAACAAACAAATTGGCGCATGACTCGCTTTCTAGCCTCTCTTATCGGCTATTATCAAGTCAGTTATCAGTTCATATCACATACCACTCGAGTTCCCCATCACACCCCCTAAAAAGGTATATGTAAGAACCATGGCGCTGTCGTTGCCTGTGACCGCAGCCTTACGGAATTTTCGTGACCACACACACACACACACACACCACACAGACACACCACCACACACACACACACACACATAGCTTAGCCGCAAATTATATATCAGTAGGATGATGCGACGTGAGTTCAGGCGCCTGGGCGCCTACAAATCGCCGTCCAGTCCGCAAGCTACCACCGAAAAGTGGAACAGGGCGCCGTCGTGAATGTGTTAATGGAATGCGGGAGCGGCTGATTAAAAATTAATTTCAGCCTGGGTGCTCGCTCACAACAGGAAGGACCCAAGTGTCGAGCTGGATGCTGCGCGTGTACATCACTACCACATGCCCCTGCCCTAAGAGCCCTTCCAGCACGATGACACATGCGCCGCTCCTGTCGAGCCGCCGGACGTTTCGGAATAGTTCCTCTATGCTTTTCATCTATGCTACATTTAAATGTTTTGGTCAAGTGTAAAACTTCACCAAGAGCTAATTATCTTGCACTTTCCACATTACAGCTTTCACTTCGCCTATTTCACATGCACTCTTTCTCTCACAACGAGGTACATGACGTAACAAACGCCAAAGTTCCCGATGAAGAGAAAATATCACGTGTGGTTCAAGATGCCCTTGATTTGATGCCAAGAGAATGTCACGCCAAATTCTGCAATCGCACGGCTCCTGGATACAGGATTCACCGTATAAATAACCTTAAAAAGGTGGAAGTGCTCTCCTTGCCAACGTCTTAGCCGAGTTCTCTTTTCTCGGTGTCATCCTCTAACAAGTTTATCAGTTGCGTTTTCACTTCATCTTCGCGAAAGTTCATTGCTTAGCGTCATATTTGTTAAAGGAAGCCAGGCGTGATCCTTGCGAAGGAAAAAAGATAGGCGTAGGTGTCGAAGCAGAGCAAACTCATTCCAGTGGAATAATTTCTTACGGTTTACAGCCACTATTATTATTTTGCCACAACCCTTGTCGTTAGCTTCTCTGGCTGTATATTCTGGCTGGTGTGATTCATATGCTGTCGGCTTTTAACACGTTGACGACATCGCGCGTTTTGGGTTTTTGCACCTCGTGGGACAAGGGCTCTTTTGCGAGCGCGGCCGCCACACCTCACACCCGTCACTTTTGAAAGATAACTTTAGGATGCCTCAAAGGTACGGAACCATTTCAGCAATATCGAATGTGTAGAGAGTATTCTAATATATAGTAGCGAAATTTCGATCAAAAAAAGTGAAACGGTAAAGAAAACTGGAATTTAAGCCTTTTTCTCTGTAGTGACTGCCAAAACTATTTTCGATGTAGTGTGTCAAGTGCAATATATATCTTTCCGTTTCTTTAAGTTAGTGTTTACTTCCACTACCATTTCTCAATGATATGTTCATCACAATAGGAAGAAAATGAGGGATGAACCGAGCTGCCATTTCCGCCGTGCTTAAAAACTTCTGCTAAACTGGTGCGTATTTGATCATACTGTGACCCATTGCGTTTACAGTTATGTTATGTTGAAATCCATAGAATAGAGACAAGCAAATTAGGAATAATCCCCGCGACCGCACACGTAACCGCGTCCCAATGTCCAACGTGGTGCGCAAAGTGAGACGCGTTACCGCGTCTCAACGTCGTCAATGTTTTTAGCAAGTACAACTCTGCTCGCCCCTTTCACTCCCTCATTCCCGTGATCGCCACAGTGCTGGCCTTACCTAGTTAGAAAACATGCTCCTAACGTTTATTTTGAGATCCGTAGGAAACCATTTCCACAGTTCTCTTGTTAAGAAATTAGTTCTCACTAGTTCCCAGCTGGAGTTGGTTAAATGACAGAAATCGAAATGTTCTGTATTGTTCGTTTACTTGCTTAACAGAGCTCATTCTTTTATGCTTCAGGTTTTAGACAGCTATTCTTCGTATCTACGACATTCGAATGGTGATACCATTCAAAAATGGTAAGTTACAGACGCAGTGGCGAAAAAGGTTTTCATTGCCCTTTGAAGTGCAGATCTTCATTTTCAGCTAGGTGCAAATGATTCAGCCAACATGATAGACTCTTGCTTGCTGCGCTCTGGCGACATTTACGGAGCCTACAGGTGGGTCTCGAATTCACTGTGAATATGAGCAAATATTATAATTTCCATTCCTTTTTCAAGATATTTTTTGAAAAGAGTTATTAGTGTCTAGGTTTTCTGATCCGAAAACTCACGACAAATGAAGTTTGTGAAGCTGAACTTCTTCCCAAATGATTTATAATGGTGAAAGATGTTGCAATTTCGAAAACTTTTCCTAGTTAAGTGTGCTAGCGGAGCTTATGCACTGGATATGAAGAATGGAATAGCAGCGACTTCAACTTGGCTTTGTTTGAAGCTTTGCTATTGACACTTTTAGACATGGCACAAGTAGCGACGGCTTGGTTAAAAAAAAGGTCGAAATCATGTTTGTTTATAGATACTCTCGACCAGAAATCACGTAGAAATCACGTGTTGCGTCACGGTCTCCACTTATGCGTTACCCAGTATGAAAGGCAGAGCGCACATACCGTGAGGGGGGAGGGGAGGAGGGGCAAATTAATTTAGAGGGTGCAGTCCTTGGTAACTTTTTTTTCGTCCTAGAGAGCACTCCTTTGTAGTAGTATTTAAATGTTAAGTAAATATAAATAGATAAGTAGTATTTGAACGGCTCATTTCAAGTACACCATTGATAAGGTCCGATCGTTTTCCTGCATTCCGCACTTCCTACCCATATCCTATCCATTTTTCTGCACAGGTGTGGAGCTCTTCCAGCTCAGGTAGAGGCGCAGCTCTCCGCTCTCCTCGTTCAGGATCGTTATTTGGACTTCAGCTCCAGCACCTGAGGACTCTCCTACACTGCACGGATACTTATCAGAAATACTTCAAAAGATCGATTACGTGCACGAACGCTCTCATTCTAACCCTTCTTCTTGAAGAACGCAAAAGAGTCCACCCCCCTGCCTGACTGGGTTTTCACCGAAGAACATTCTGTCATCGCGTTTTAATGAAATCAGAAATTGAAGAGCTCATTATATTCCATCGCAAAAGCTACATTGGACGACATAAAAAACTGGAACCGAAACTTTGTGCACGAGCCAAGCTGAGCGGAATGCTCGAAGGCCGTGGACCGTTACAAGCTGACTGCCAATAGAAAATATGTGTTGAGGACCTGTTCCAGCGAGATCATAATTGTGTCAGGACTCTCAGCTTGAAAACGCATCCCTCTGCGCATCCGCATCGTGCTGCATCACACTTGAAAGTGAGCACAGCAAAAGGGGTAGTGCATCTGCAGAGAAGGAGAAGTCATCGCAAAACACGACTGTGTCCATTAGATGTCAGAAAATTAGTGTCATATTTTTTCGAGCTTGAAATTTTTCCTCTATGATCCTACATTTTTACCTGGTGGTAAATGACATCTTTGAAGGGGAGTGTCTGGTTCACAATACATACTTCATTACTTTTAATTATATAAAATTGAACTTCCTGAATAACATGCGTGCAAAGTATAATGGGACTTCAGGATACGAAATTTAGCTAAACCAGCTACTAACTCAATGAGGAATCAATCAGCAATGTTCCTGGCTACAAACTCTTCTCGATACTCCATCGATGAAACGCTCAACCGCTGTATTGGTCTTTTGTAAAATTCCACTTTTTGGAGGGAGCCTGGCAATTAAATCGGCGGCTAGTGAGGTCACGCCGCTCGCAGCTTCGCGCGCGGCAAGTGGTGCCGCGACTTTTGTATGGGCCTTGCCTTAGCTGTCCTTGTCTATACCTTGCTGGTGGGGTCAGAGAATTGATAAGACCAAAGTACCAGACATCAGTGAGCCAACAAGAGTCACTTCTCCGCAGTTATTTAAACCTCACTGTAAAGAGCTTCTGCCGTGTAAAGGTGGTCCTTTTGAGCATAATCTGACTGCATCATCAATCAACTGCCTGAAGTGTTATCAGAGAGCGATAATCTGAATCACTTGAAAATGTTACGTTCCAAGACACAGTGGAACGCAATAACATTGGTATGGCAGAATAAGTTTGTAAATAATAGCAAGGGTCAGGAAACCTGTATGTTAAGGGGGCAGGTGATCATATACCGTGTTTCACGACTGGGAACGTCTTCCAAAGCTACATTTCCCAATACTAGAACCCCAAATTCTAGCCACGGCCGACTCGCATCGCGGGCTGCGGCGGCTGGCGCGGCGACCTAGCCACCTCCACGATTGAATCGCCACGCATCCCTTTTTGGACCGTTCGCAATACTGTGACCTTTGAACTTGAATACTCCCTAGAAACCCCAATTTTTACATCGCATATCATTCAAGAGCTCTTTTTCTGCTTCAGTCGTGCTCATGTTTCGCTCTTCTCTTGGCTATGATTATGGTATGGTTTCAGGCTTATCTGATGAAGTAACAGTCAACGAGAACAAAGACATTCCTTGAAGGCAAGCTATGGATTGGCCGACCTCAGACTTTGCGATTGGAGCGATTTCCTCCTGCGAATGGTGATCCTTCGCTCGAGCGATTCATCGCTTGGTCCGTGATATGCCATTGGCCATTGTGGCAGGGAGCTGCCACACCCCTCCGATCAATACCCTTGACTGACGTGGTGACACTCCTGCAAATGGTGCAAAATCGCTCCAATCGCAAAGTCTGACATCGGCCGGTAGGCGCGCTCGCCTGTTCCATCTCGGGGTAGCAGACACGCGGACAAGCGTTAACGTCGCGCCCCTTCAGTCGCTCGAAAATGCGCGACGAAGGCGCAAAGACCTCGTCTGACTCGCAACTCACACCTTCGTCCGCAAGCCCCACCCTCCGTTGTCGATTGCCACGTGGCGCTGCTTGAAATGCGCGCGCACATTTGAGGCAGCGGTAAGATTGCAGGTGTCAGGTTCGTGAAACTCGTCCAATGCACCTATTCCCTACCCCAATGTAGAATGCTGTTGAAATAAAGGTCTCTGTGAGGAACGTAATCGTTAGTTTCGCTTGCTTTCCTTCTCTTTTCCAGATCACCTCCCACCTCTAGCTTAATAGTGAACGCTTCTCCAGACTTATTTTATCTTGAATCTTGTATTTGGATTAATTTTTTCCACCAAAAATGTCGAGACATCAGTCATTATACTTATGGTTAGTTACGATAAATTTTAAACTTCCGTCGGTCTTTCAAAATCTCGGCTGTAAAAACTTTCTGGAGCGCATACGACGAGGTAGCGAACAACCATCGAGTTCTTGTTGAAACCAAACTTATACAACGACATATATGATTGCTGAACAGCCCAACAGTGGAATGTTAAAGGAGGAATTCACGATGAAAAAGCAACCCATATCAAACTAACCTAGAGATGGTGAGTGATACACGAAAGAAGGAAGAACCATGAGAAACAGCCCAGAACCCGAGAAATGGGACCCATTACTTGTTGATTCGAGCACTGATGCCACTCTCATCGCTGTGCCCTCTTCAACACTACGCTCTCTCAGCTATCTAATCACTCGCCACGTATTGAACTACGGCGAGTGGTCAGATGATCGGTAGGCGGAGATCGCCGAACCCGCCAGCTTTGAGGCATGATAGGTCGCCGAGGTCAAATTTTTCCATGCGAATGGCGCGTCAGTTCGCACCCTCAGGAAGTCCGTGGGTCCCTCAACTAGGTCAGTTTCCCTTTCTCTCGACCTTCATTCTAATCGTAAATTCCTCCTCTAAGCAGAGATTGTGACTAGATGACAATGCACATCAATTGTTGTTTGCAAACATAGAGTTTAAGTTGCTTCCCATTTTGCTGATCTTCGTCTATCAAAATCCCACTTTGCAGGCCTGTAATTCAAAAAATCTCAATTAATATAGAATTGGTGCAGAATGTTGAGTAGTGCTGAAATTTCTTTTCCAAATTCAACTCAATACTGTGAGAAAACGTGGAATCTCAAAAAAGAATCTTCACCCGAAAAAATGACACTACTTATCATACAAAAAGTCTGCATCTTATGTTGCAAATGTTTGTATCTATCATCGGATATGAGAGATAGGACTCTCATTAACAGTAATGAAATTATTTTAAAAGCAGTAGCTATGTATGCATTTTGTAAAAAAGATAGGTGATGGGCACACAATGGCGTGTCGTCATTAACGATCTAAACGTATTGATGTCCCAGTATATTTGAAAATTGCCAGTTGTTTTCTTTGCACACACTTTTCTTGACTAAAGGGAGCCGTAGCATCGAAATGACGGGGAGAGCCAGTGAATCTTCCGACATTTATGATAAAGGGGTATGATATTTTGAAATTCCGTTGAGATCACTTCGCCAAATCAGCCGAAAATTGCACATACCACAAAATATACCAGCACATGATTCCAAAACAAAATTATCGTATTGTAAATGAACGGGTGGGAAGGATGAATTTTGTCAAATCCACTTCTGGGTATCTATTTTGAGGTAACTGGAATGCGAAGGCTACGTTGGCTCCAGTTGTACAGAATGGAGGCGGTTTTCAAATTTTTGCAGGGGTTCTCATTGTAGTTTTGACATCTTGTCACCTACCGTTCAAACAACTATTAGTGAGATTACGGAGTCCGATGAGTGACCGCAACCGTAATCCGCGACTGGTTGGCGCGTGATGTCACGTGTCATCAGTTTGTCTCCGACGGGCCCTTTTGTCGTGTTTTTCCGCGCAGTCAGCGGTGACAAAATGGACGGTATAGAACCTGTCAATTGTGCGGAGCGTCTGTGCTATATACGTGTGGAGTATGGCAGGTAGTTGAACGTGCCGGCGAGGGGTTCGGCGGCACCCTGGGGTTTGCCTCCCCTGCCCTTGCTCAGTCCATCGCTCAGTCGCTCGCCGCGGAGGCGGCGACGCTGCGTGTACCACTGGATGGTTGCCCAAGGGCGGTTGTGGTAGATGGGGTTTTGTGCACTTGCCGAGCGAAGCATTATACCCTCTCACGTTGGCGCTGGTGGTACGCAGCAGTAAATGCGTGCTTCTGTGCCAACGTGGGTTGCGGTAGCGGTCACTCATCGGGCTCTTGAAACCTGCAACCTAAACAACTAATTTGATGCGTATGTTCAACAATTTCTATCTCTTCTCCAAGATATCAAAACAATAGGCATGAACATGAGTGGTATGGAAACACTCACCGTCAATAGAAGAGGACTTTCTATTGAAGACGACAATTCTGCACTTAGCGCAAGGCGCATAGCATGCGCGTGTCTTTGTCTCTTCTACTTATGCTATCGCGTTTTTAAGGTTCCACCTATTTTCAAGAAATTTTTATAGCAAAGAAATTCCTTTTTTACTTTCTTTTTGCTGACATGGTACACTATGTCATTTGAGCGCGGGACACTCGCAGTGAAAGTTGTAATGCTGACCTCCTCTTTTTTTGACACATTCGGACTTACACGTTGGGGTCCTCTTGATATTTCGGAAGGGCTGAGAAACTTCCAGGGAAGAAGCTTCCAACGCATCTCTTCTCTACCTTACGCAGAGTCGGAGTGCCCCCTCTTACATTGTCATGAAGTGATTCCAGCACTTTTGCGGCTGCCACAAAACTTTTCTAGACAAACAACTACCGGCTGCTGCTTGCCCAAATTCTGCAATGGGCACTTGATATTCTGAAAGTGCCAAGCACGTGCTACAGAGTGGATGCCTAAGATATTGAGCAACCAACTTCGATGGGAGGAAAAAGACGCGTGTGATCTGGCATCATCTTGGTGAAAGGCAGCGCCGTTCGACTGTGCTTTTCTTCTGGACCACCTTCATTTTTAGATTGCATTTTGTTTCAGAACAGACTCACTTCCCATTCCACCCATAAAATAGTTAGCCAGAAGTAAATTTGACAAGTTTCATCCTTCCCACCCGTTCATTACAATACGATAATTTCGTTTTGGCGCAACTCTTACCAGCTCATGTGGTGGTGTTACATTTTGTGTGCATGTGCAGTTTTCGGCTGATTTGGCGAAGAGATCTCAATGGAATTTCCAAATATCACACCCCTTCATCGAGAATGTGGGAAGGTCTACTGGCTCTCCCCATTATTTCGATGCGATATAGGGCCGATCCTTCTTATCCGCAGTAACGTCGTTGTTGCTCAAGTTATGAGAAGTGTGCGAAGGAAGATTCTACTGTGCTCGTCTTGCACTCCTGCCACAAATGATTCGTTACGCGGGGATCTCTGGTAAAGCTTCAACCCGTTTACGTAGGTGCGGAAACCTCTGTGGTGTGCATCTGAAACATCAGGAAGTGGTGGCCACATGACAGATTTCGTGCGTATTGCTTCAAATGAGAAAGCGCAGTCTGTCTAAATCCAGCACCGATATCTTTGCTGAGCAAGGGTTATTCCCTGGGCCGCAGTCTTCTCGGCAAATGAGGTCCATCCTTGCTGATACCGCACTGCTGGTTGAGACGATGCAAATGTATCGTAAAGCAAGCGTTACTTCTAGCTTCGATGTGTATAAGGCTAGGCAGAACCCTTGAAAAAAAACTAGGAAAACATGTAATTTTTTACCTTGTAATGGAAGAAGTCGGGTGGGTGGGCGTGATTCGTTTACAAGCACTCAATGCAGGGATCTCTTTATCGCCTACGTGAGCATGATCAAAATGGCGAAAGGAAATTATGGCGTGAAATTCAAAGAATACCCACGAACTTCTAGGGCAACCTAATCATACTATGATAGATGCTTTTGCTGGAAATAAACACGTGTGGAAGTACTCAGCGTTTCTCAGTGTGTTAGGGTTGCTATTACGTTCAGATCGCAAAAGGAGAGCCCAACGGTCCTCATAAAAATGATCCAAACTGCCACACGTTTGATCCCTGTCTTCTTGCCCTTCCTTATTTTTCATTCAACGCTTTCTAGTAGATCCGTGTGGAGGATAACAACATGGAGATCCGGCGGTACCGTGCGCGTTTCAGGGCGCGTGGTGTTTGGAAAATGGGTTCCCTATACTTTTGAAGAACGGTGGGCTTTTATGATCGTGTACTCCCTCAGTAAATAGTCGTGGCGTTATAGCTGCAGAAAAGCATTACAATCACGTGCACCATATAATGCATTCGTCGTCTACCTATCTGTTCTTGACAAAACTATGATCTCTTCCCTCGCACTAGAATGGACAGCAAGTGCAATCGGCAACAAAGTTGTCGCATTTCGTATCCATTCTGTGACGCAGTTTCAGTCACTTCACCCGCAGTTTTCCGGCATTCACGGATGTAAGCATTCACGGAACAGGGAACGGCTGCGTAAAAATCATGGAATGAACGACACCCTTGGCTTCACGTAGGGGTAATGTAGGGGTAAAAGGGGTAAAATAATGCGCCTTTCAGCGTGACTATGGTTATTAACTACTTCTGCAGCAAGTCTTCCGAATCAACCTCGATTTCGAAAGGATATCGAGTGCAGACCACACCATAAGCGACGAGAGCCAAGAGAAAAAAGCCACTTTTAGCTTGGCCTCGTCTCGTATGATGTGTGGTCTGCACTCGATTTTCTTCTCGTCTTCCTAAATAGAGTATATGTAATGCTTCTTTGCTGTAGTGAACAGGAGATTCTGCAGATTGATTCCCGAAATAATCTACCTCGTTACTAGGACGTCAAACGAATAATGGAAATATGTAGGAAACGGTGCACTATTAGCTGTTGCCAAAAGCTATTACTGATATTACTTTGGCATATTACGAACTCTATTCGTTCTCCGAACTCATGAAAGAACAAGTGGCAATATATGCTACAGTCCGGTCTATTTGGCCAGTAATAGATTTCACCGTAAACACGGATGCCTTTCAGAAGTTCGGAACTTTCTCATTATAGGCCACTGGTAACCGGATCTATTCTCTTTTTCTCAATAATTGCTATTCTCACTAATTTATCCTTGCTCTTTGTATTCGTTCTCCAGTGGAAAGCTTCTTTTCATTCACAGGTACTCGATAATGTTTATTTGTTGTTTACATTTGTTTGTTTACTCACATACGTGCGCTGTGAGTGAGTGAGGCACACGCTTTATCACTCGTCAATTTCATGACGAGATGATTTGAAAGAGATTTTGTACGGACTCGAACTTGAATGCGAAGGTTCGAGTGATTATGACCCATACCACGTAACTAATTATAAAACTTGTGATACAGCTGCTCTAATTCGTAGCACATTTTGTTTAAAACACGTCTTAATGCCTCCATTAGAGAGAAAGAAGTCGGAGGTTGGTACGCTTTATCAAAAAAGGCCAAACTAATGTAGGCCATCCTGTTTCCACATCCACTCATCCT
Organism: Ostertagia ostertagi; assembly: GCA_036418205.1. Classification (NCBI taxonomy): domain Eukaryota; kingdom Metazoa; phylum Nematoda; class Chromadorea; order Rhabditida; family Trichostrongylidae; genus Ostertagia; species Ostertagia ostertagi. Next base: position 33,508 of record MU868779.1, on the reverse strand, counting down.
TCGACTTTTCATGACCATCAGTTTTCCGCAACACAGAAAATAAGAGAAGGGAACATGCTAACCGAAAAAAGGCCGATTAGCAAATTGCTCCTCAACATTTAACTCAAATCCAGTCTGCCAGAAATCTTCTATTGATTTCTTGCTGATCCTTTCACAAAGCCTTTCATTCCTCAGAGCTTGCAAGAAGAAGAGTCCAATGGAGTCCAATCGCAATTTTCTGATTTCAGAATCAGGAGCAGCCACACGACCCCTAACTACGATTTTCTCAACCACAGTAGCTGCGAAATGCCGCGGTTGAAATTCTGCAGAGAATTGACTGCAGTCTACACACCTTTTACAATGAATAATCAAAAATTGTTTTCGAACATTTTACAAAGCGGAGATGGAAATGGTCGAATAACCGACTTTATTAAATTATTACATCAGTGTATCCTCGAAAAAGGCGCTACAATACAACACCATTAGATACCAAATCGTGGCTGCTGCGCCCACAATTACTCCCGCTCCTGTCCCACTCCGTCAAAAAGTTAGGAACGCGAGCGGCCTTAGAACGGAGGTCGGAGGGTTTGGAGAGCTTTTTCAAGACGGTTTCTTGCGTGCTGTAGGGGCTCTCACGAGGACAACAGCACTGTGTTACACTTTCGCTGAGCGGCCCTCTGAGAGCCAAAAAATGGTAAAGAAGTGGTCCGAGGATCAATCTCTCCTGATGACAAAATTTTTGCACTTGGGTTGGAGCTCCCAAGTTCGCTCCAAATAGCATGCGCCAATATTTGATCCGTGTTCATAACATCATCAAGACATCAGTAAGTACTGCCCTCGGATTTTTACCGCAATCCGGTAGAGAAATGTTGTGGCGCTAGAATTGCGCCAAATGGCGTTGAAGTGGCGTAAATTTGAGCGATCAGAAAAAAGGACGTCATATCCGTGATCAGGGCACTCGATATCATTTATAATGGAAGTTTTAGAGAGAACTAAAATGGAAATTGACCCAGACCCAAGAATTTGGCCATTGATAGCCAATCAGAAGCTCATCGGTGCTTCCAGACGGTGAACTGCAAACGAGTTTTTGTTCCTTTGGGAATAAAGAAAAGTTCAACTAATGAATGGACAATGGCAGACAACCAAGCTAGTAATGTACAGTAGGGCAAGCATAATGTTGAAGTCGGCAGATTCTTCTCTCCATTAACTCCAGTGGCTCTTCCACTCGCAGGCTTCATATCGATTCATATCGCTAGATCGATTTCGAGGACTGTGATGTGGTGTGGAATATTGTCTATGAAGTGGAACTGTAGATTCCGTCAATCAACGCAGCATTCCGCTTTATTCTCGCGAAGCGCTCGTATTCTAGTCGCCCACCGGCTTGTTTGACGAGTTGGAGCCCATGGTCACCTCAATTTTCGAAGTTATGTCAAAATCTCGACTTTCGCCGTAATTTTGCCTATAGGGGTAAATCTGGGTCCTGATAACGAATATAGCGTTTGTGTTTGGCGTCGGCGCCATTTGGCGCCAGTTTGGCTTAGCAAATCTATCCGCCAGTCTTTCAAGAAAACCTATTCGCAAGGGCTGCTGATGGTCCCGGTTGTGTGAATATCAGTTAGTTTAGTTTTGACGTTGAAACAATTTGGCACCGATTCGGAGGTGACAATCAAAAATGCAAAAGGCTTTTGAGCGAATTTCACGTTGTCTCCGGCCATCTTGACAGTGCCCTTTAATATGCGGGTGTTCTCTTCTGCAAGCCCCACGGCCACTCCAAGGCTTCAAAAACCACACAATCTGAGCAAAATTTTTTCGACCCTTTCTGGCCTTTCAGCGAAAATGAAACACAGCGTTGTAGTCCATGTGAGAGCCAGCAGGGCGTTCAAAGAACTGTTTCGAAAAAGCGCTCCACACTCTGAACGACCTCCCTTGTTAGAGTCTAAACTAATGCAGGCATCACATTAAGGCGTGATAATGGGCAAAGCATTTCTTCTACTTATTAGCTGTAGACACAAGGAAAAAGCCAAATAGAATGAGGCTTTCTTCACCACGCGATTCCCCCAACAGAACATCCGTTAAGAAGGTGGACTAAAATGACTGGATAAAAATTCATCTGAAAAGGACTCTATAGAAAATATCTACCCCAAGCTATATGTATTGAGCTATTTCGTGTAAAGAAATGGAAGGAGAATTATCAAGCGTCGAGTAGAAACACAGAAAAACGAAAAGGTGCACAATTTTTGGCTCCACCTCACCACAGCTTCTGACTGTTCGTTTGAAAACTTCATACCTCGCACCCGCTGAGTGCAAGAAGAATGACACCTCCAAAAGCTACGCTGCAAGTGCAGCTTTCTTGAATCACATGCAGGTATGTTACAGTGGTGTTTTCAGGTTTGTTCTGAAGGCATTTTGTAAAATATTGCAGTGTTTTAATTTCTAGCATGCGCCAGTGCTTGTCAATGAGTTCCCTGATATCCTTCCAAAACTTTGAGCTTAACACAAACTCGCATGAAGACCACAAATATTTTTCATAAAAACATTCAATGAATTATTTTTGACAACGATTCAGCCTTTGAACTTCTAACACACCTTAACAGAGTTGGTTTTGGGAATGAAATCGTCTCTTTATGATTTTTTAATTTCTTCTAGCGATAACATCAAACATCATTTTTGCCCATCGTTACAATTTGAGGTTACGTTGCAATTTTAATAGAGTAATTTTGATGCACTGTGACGCTGTCGCAGAGGCTTCTCAGGAAATCTTTTCAAGATTCTAATGCCATACTTTACACAGGTACATTACTGACACACAATCTAATGCAGCAATGAATACTTTCAATGCACCAATGAACACTGTAAAGAGAAGTAATGCAAATTACCCCAGCACAACTATATACAGGGGTGGCCAAAAGAAAAGAGACACTTAGCTCATGGCGCGCATTATCGAACTTTTCGTAGCACAGGGAGCCAATGTCAATGAAAGTTTTACGGCGGAATATTCCTTAGGTGCTCCCCATTAACAGGAGCAGGCATTTCTTCCCTGCCTCCGCCGTCGTCAGAATATGACGTCATCTACCGTCACCGCCGAGCCCACCGAGGCTTACCGTAATCGCTCCGATCTGAGGCAGTTACATAATTTCTTCAATGGATTAACTGTTGAGTAGCTTCCCAGAGACACTAGCTGTGACTATGCAACACCGCTTTTGACCAGTGTTTCAAAGACGGCGTAATCGTCTATGGTATCTCAAGGCCCTCGTTGAGCTCTTACCGTGCACAATGCTTCCGTAAGAAAATCTTCTGATGTCGTCGGTGTAGAAGGCTGTTTTATAGCTTGTTGATAGATTGTGACGTGCTCTTTAGTATTCAGTTGGGATCATTTGGTTAGGTTTCGCAACGCGTAAATAACTCCGTTTTGAATGTAGAGTGAAGTGTCTCTTTTTTTTGGCCACCCCTTTATTTACAACTTTTCGGACAACATCAGGAATTGATTGTTTTTGAGTCATTGCTTTCTGTGGTTTTGAAGCAAGTATTTCTTTGATGCTGATTTTCAGCATTTTACTTATTTCGTAATAAATATGATCATGGCGGGCCTGCTATTCATGGCAAACAATCTATGGATAGCTGTTCCATGCGCTCTAAACAAATGCGAGTTCGTCAGGTATCGTAAAATTACTGAGGTTCTCTTATTAAAATCATTCAATCGTGTCTTCTTGGTCGTTTCAGGACTGATCTTCTAATGGTGGTACTGGCCACCCCGAATACTATAGCGTATTTTTCCTATCTACTCTCGGAAATGTCGTTCACTATCTACCGATTTACCGTTTTCATGTCGACAAATTTTGCAGAAAGCATTGTTTGGATTAAGGTATGCAATCCAAAAATTCCGCTGCCGGAGAAACGTCTGCTGTGAGGGTTGCTTCACGCTTTTTCAAAGCTTCGGTGAGAATTCTAGGCTAGGGCTGTCTACTTGGACCAACCACTCCAGACAATAAATAACGCTGTAGAAATACAAGACACACCCCACGACCACAGATGCCCAACACTTGCGACGTAAATCAAAAGAAATTTGTCATGCATTCGGTCCTTGCTCTGAATCGCAATAGTTTCCGAAAACGAGCAACCCAATAAATATGAGATTTAATAATCAGATAGCGCCGCATTTAGATGACACTGTTGTTTAGAGAAAGTTGGATGACGATGCTTTTACTCCCTATTTGCATCATGGCGAAGTACTTTGTATCGGAAGGTCAGCTCATGCGCTCTCATACTTTTAGGTGTCTGTAGACATGTCCCCATGGAACTTGGCTTCTTAGATTCATCGAGGAAGGGAACTACTACAGCAAACCCTAACTGGTCCAAGTGTTCACCCACACAACCTGGAGCTGTTCCATCAGGTGGGATCAAGTGCCGATATGTCCTTGTAACATCTCCAAAGTTTGTGTGGTATCTTCTACGAAGGCGAGAGCATCTTCGGAAAAAACTGCATCATCATGACTGTGATATGGTAGAGTGAGCTTTTCAGAAAATGCTCGGGAGGCCATGCGGTAGAGTTGAGCATTTCTTCCTGATGTCTGCATATTTATCCTCTAAACTGCTGACTATTAGCCAGTCTAATTCATTACCAACATGAGTAATGCTAAACGACTTACGCTCGAGACTATAAACTGAAATCCTGCATTTCTTCGCACCGGCTCGCTTTTTGAGAGGTTGACATTCATAATTCGCCGAAAACTTCAAAAACAGCTCATGAACAATGGCACATATACCTGATCATATACGCTTCAGTGTTATAACATTGCTCAGCCTCGGGAAAGTGATTAATCGTTTCCTTCATATAATATTCGTAGCTGTTTTCAGAGTCTCAGAGCACAAGGGTCGAGTTCCACACCTGAAGTTGGGTTGTGCCTTTGAAGTGCACCAATATAATTCGCACTAAAAGCACAGAGCAACCTTGGCTAAGTGACGATCTTCACACAATTCGTCTTGGGTTGGCCAAACCCGTTTAACCGAACCTTCTAGCACAGCAATCTACTTTAGTATCGGAAGCATTGTAGTGAAAACTTTTGCTTGGCTGACTAGGGCACGAGCCATTCTCAAATTCCTCAAGTGCATCCCGTCGGTTTGTTTGAGTGAAAACATGAAAAATGGGCACACAATTGTGATCAAGGTTTGAGAAAGCCAATAGTTGGCCGAAGTGTATCGCGGCGAATTGTATGTGATACATGTGTCACACAATTGTAAACAACTGTTCAAAGAAAAAGGCTGTTCAAAAATTTTCTCCCTTACTGAGACAAAGAAGTTGCTATACGAATCCTTTTACCTTCTATGAAGCAACTACACATAAGGGACAAGGCGAGTTGACCGAGCTGGCTCAATTCCGTGCATGAAGGTGGCCAATCATTTACGGTCAGAGACATACCAGATGCACTTCTATTTTCAGTTCAAACTCCTGCTTTCCTGGTTTTATGCTATGCTTCCCTCAGGCCACCCATTCCATAAGCTGACCAGTAGAATGATACAGAATTATTCAAGCCTTCACTTCTACACGAAAAGAGCTGATTGTACCGATCATCTCGTATGCGCTAGTTACCATGGTTATCAAGAGTGAATGTTAGCAATGTAAACGCGAGGTGCGCTGGAATCTAGTGCACTGAGTCCATGTTTGGCGTGTAAGGGAAAATATCACTCTCTCAAAATGAGCAGAACATTTTCGGTTTACATTTCAGCGCAGCCGCGTAATGGTTATCACTTCCAACGCCTAGGGATGCAGGCAGATGACCAGAAAGCAGCGGTGCAATCAGATGCTGTCTTGGCTTTGAAATAAGCGCTATTTCTCGATTGTTTCGGTTACTGGGAAGATGTATGGAACGGATCTTTTCTTTTAAAGAGAGCTGAAAGTTTCACGCCTGTCATAAGCCAATATCGGTCTTGGCAAACTTGGTACGAACCCCCTAGCCGATGTTTGGACTCAGGTTCTACGTCGGAAAGCCAACAATTTTCAACCAATTGAAGCGAATGCGGTATAAGAAGAAAAGGAACAGAACTATCAAGTATGACGGCATTCGAGTGTCTTGGATCAGTAACTGCGTCTAATAATTTGGGTACTGAAGAATTCACGCGTGAATGCCGCGTGGTCCAGGCGGCGTTTTATGACGGGCGTTCTCTGCGACAGAAAATTCTAGAAACTCTGGAATCAAAGAACTCCAGACCGTCATGAGATCAGTGGCGATGCACGGCGCTAAATGAAAACTCCTAAAGGGAAAGAAGCCCGGTTGGTTTGATGGAGATGAAAATGCTGCGCTGGACGGCTAGTGTCACGCGTTTGGAGCGTATTCGCGATGATACGACACGAAATCGCTTTGTTGTAGCTCCCAATGCGTATGAAATGCACGAAGCTCCTCTTTGATAGTATCGTTATGTGCTTAGCGAAAATGATGACAGTGTGCGTAAGGTGGCCTTTACATAGATTTGCCAGGAGAGCAGCCTTAGGGACACCCTTCGAAGAGAAAGAAGGAGAATATGATGATGATGAGGCCGGCCGTAGTATGATGGAAAGACAGCGCTGCGGAGAGGGAAAGCGCGCGACAGTACGTCGTTCGCGATAGGACGCAGATAGCGCGTATGCCGTGTATAAGGTTGGCATCACAGCACACAGAGCAAGGCCTTAGCACCCTTGTCCCGCACTTTCAAGTCGCTGTAGTACCTCCTGCTCTCGGGGACCCTCCTTCCACTCTAAAAGGGACCAGCTCTTGCGACCTATCCCGACTCATATCTGTGATTTACGCTAAACGTACAGCGAAATTCAAAAAACCCTTACTATCTATTAGACTCTGAAATTTTTAAGCGCCTGTAATAATAGCTCAGATTGCAGCAGATCGTTGACGATTTTTCAAATCAGTTAAAGATATACGGAAATAGCAAAGTCTTCAGTGCCTGCTCATGAGTCCATGGTTGATCACGCTCACTGTAACGTTTGTTACAACTGTGATGGGCTGTCTGAAAAGATACAATCGATATTCTCTGAGTTATACATATAGGTGCTCCCACTGCGAGATTTTGTGTGAGTTTCTTACTTTCTAAATCTACGGATTCTTCAACGTAACGATAACGGATCTCCAGCGAGAGTTAATCTCAAAATCCGAAGAATCATCCCAGCATGATTTTCGCATTGTTCCTAGATGGCACGAAGAGATAAGATCACAATTGCGATAAAGGTAAAGCTATTCGAGGCAAGCTACAGCCGCAGGCCGTCGTTTGGCGTGCTTGCTGCCTGTGATTGTGATTGAATGGGATTCCACTTAGTTCTGTGATATGTTAACTGTGAGATGTTTGTGTTCAAAATACACTACTCATTATACTGGAGTTTGCACCTGTCCTCGAGTCTCACTTTTCATAGTGCTCTCAAGAAAAACACTGAGGTGAAGGCACTCTGATGTGAAAGTGAGGCTGTATGGACATGCATGTAATGGCAAAGATTCAACTTAGGACGCAAACATTTTGCCTTTTTTTTGAGGGAGATTTGGCTTCCCTCTCAAATCCATACTTTCAAAACAATTTCTCGATTGCATGCCATTTTTCTTCATTGAAGGTGTCATGGTATAATTCTGTACTTCCCATTCAATGCATGAGGAATGCTGCTGTCGGACTTCGAAAAAAGAAAATGGTCGCGAGAAGCAGTGAGAAATTGTTAAGAAGTCAAACTGCGCGAGATGAGCCTGCGGTACAGGTGAAGAAGGTGTTTCAGGTTGATGTGCTTCATTATTGTTTTCATAATGAAGTTAATCGATGATCGAAAACGACATTTCGATTCAGCCAACCTAATAATTCTTTAGCCATTAGAAGAAAAATCAGTATCATTGAACATCCCTGTAGAACCGACAGACAAGGAAATCTGCACGAAGTTATTGCCAACTAAACTGCCCAGATATTATTGCATTTGGAAAGGCCACCAAGAGTTCCCAACCAAAATCTACTAGTTTACGCTTTACGAAGAGCGTGAAAGACGACAACCTGCCGCTGACATCGTGGAGACGTTAATGGATTGAAGAAACCGCTCTATATTGCTTGAAACGCGGTCGATTCCGTTTGTCAACACGCTGCGGGCTCACTTCAATTCTTTTTCAAAGTGGCTAGACGGAAGGGCCATGTAGCCTTTCGTTTTATCCTTCATTGAGCACGTTTTTGTTTTCCACTTGCCTTTTCTGGTGGTGCAGATTTTCCGTGACAGCTTGGCATTGTTGCCGTAACTTTTGGCCAACTGTACACCTTTTTCATACTTCATGGAGGATGATCATGCAATTTTTTAGCACATGGCAACATTTCCGATGGATAATTTTTGAAGAATGTTCCACTTTTGAACAGGTTTGGAAGGATCAATGGATCTAATTTCTATTAAAGAGCAACAAAAAAGGGTATAAGGCCCTTTCCAGTCCAATGTTCCGCGAGGTCTTCGAATAAATTACGAAGCACTGCGTAAGCCCTTTCCAAATCTCGTGCAGCTTGACCACTTAACATTTCGTACTTCTTTCTCGAAGTAACGTTAATTCTTTAAAGTCCGACAGCGGTATTCCCTTAACCATAACCGCAGAAAGTAAAATAATCAAGCACTTTCGAGAAATAAGAAGTGGATAGAGAGGAGAAATCTGCAGTAGGAGCATGGTTTTGTATTGTAGGCAGAATGATTTTCCTCAAGGATTAGAAAGGCAAAGCTGTCGCATGCTCAAACGGAAATCGTGTTGGTATGCAAATGTGTGTTTGCATGCACACATAAATTTGCCGAAATTATCATATAAAACGAGTTCAAGGAAAGTCTGTGGGTGGAAGACTGTTGTGTAAAACAGTGTAATTTAGCGTTAGATTGTTCGAAAAGTCTTTGTGCGTTTTTTCTTCTATTGCGAAAGTGCGAAATTGGGTCATTTCTTTAATTTTCACTGCAAACATATGTGTACGATGGTCAACGCATTCTAAATACCTTTTCTGCCGTAGCATATTGCAGCGATTAAAGACGAAAAGATTCGCCCACTACTAAAAGTAATATGTTCAATTGCTCTAAAACAACCAGGAGATGTGTCAATAAAAGCGATGCGGCAGCAAGCCTATGTTGATATGGAACAACAATTATGGCGAAGCTGCTACACTGGATGATAAGGGCCTTCTGAAACCATTTGGAAGTGTCCCTTGCAATGCACGGGAACAGGCGGAGCTTCCCCATTGTGATCGGGGCGTTACTCAACATCGCCTCCAAGAAAGGAGGAATTGTGGCAAAAATATAACTGGCGATCTGAGCAACCACCAGCATCAAAGGTGGAAAGATTTTGCAAAAACATCCTGGTTTTTTGCCTGCCACTCGTTGGACCAGGTATCTTCGTCGAAGGTAAAAAAAAACGTGTTCTCCACGTAATCCTGCGTGGAAGCATCACTTGCTCGGACGCGTACGGCGAAGGATACTGAGGCCAATGCCGACACTGTCACTTGGGATTCCACTTTTAAAGATGATGAAGCTGCAACTGGCTCGTTCCTTGAGAGCTGTTATCAGCGAACGCCACCGCCATTGATGACTAGCAATATAGGCAAGTTTATGGACTAGTCGGAGTACGCTTTTGAAACGTTCATATTATTTCGGCAACGTTTTTCTTCGAACTGCGAGGAGGGCCATCAAAGCTCCCCGAGCTCCTATTGCCATCTAATCAGCTTGTTGTGTTTAGCAGAACTGGCGCAACAGAATATCATCAGCCTCTGCTGCTAAAAATAAAAATAAATCAACTAAAAGAGTCCGATAATGCGGATCTTCTGAAAGAATTCTTCGAGAATTTCGTTGCCTCATAAGCTCACTTTCCAACCAAACGGCATCCACGAGATACCTGCTGAAAGGCAATATGTTGGTGATAATGGTGGGGTGTAGATTTGTTAGTTGTTGACTGCGCAAAGGAAGAAAACTAAAATTAAAAAAAGTTGAGAAATGCGCAAGACTTTTTCAACAACGAATAGGACCAAACTCATGGTAAGTCGCAAATACAAGTCTGCATATTTCGAAGGCTATTGGAGGGTGAAGTGTCCGCACCCTTTCAGATTTATTCACACTTCCTATTTCTCCCTTCTTTCCATAATATCACATTATTTTTCAGTCGGTTTCACCTTTATCGATCTAAATTTCTATGCTGGCCAAATCATTCCACTGCTAATGCTTAGCGCTCATGTCTTCATACTCGCGTCGGTTTATCGAAGACGCCAGCATGGAGCCATCTTTCAACAACGGCAACTACTCGTTGACGCAAGACTGGTGTGTTTGATCCTTTCAATGATTGTGCCGATCGATACACTTTCGAGCAAATTTCCTTTTAGGCGATTCAACTGATCATTGTTTGTGTATCTCAGAATGTGTCGGCTTTACTGTTCTTCCTCGTCCCGAAAATGAGTCATGAAGCAGTCTGGGGAATTGTCGCCTTGAATGTTATAGGTTCGCAATTTTACACATGGAACGATACTATGTTTCTCCTGCCCACTAACTCAGAATAATGATGGTACTACTAATTATTCAAGAAATCAGATATGTCAATTATCCTACAGGAACACGCAGCTAAATAGGTAAAGCCTCCAGGTCAATTGCTTTGGGGACCTCCGGAGGGTTGATCATGTAGATCAAATCACTCCAATTGGCCCCACGAGGCTAGGCGCGCCGCTTGACCACCTTGACCCTTACCACTGATTACTGTGCGGTAGCCCCTGCAACGCCCCCGCTAGGAAGACCCCGCGAGGCATTGATCATGTAGGTCAAAAGCCACACAAGGCCGCAAAGGGTGCCAGCTCTGCTCTGCTCTTGAAGTGACCGCTTTTTGCGTTGAGAAATAAACGGAGATTTCCTACTAAGTGACCCTGTTGTGTAGGTCGGTGTGGTAAAGTATGTCTCATGATTTCCAAGACAATCGGGTTGCGTCGATTTTTGGGCAATTTCTGCATTGTGAATGGGCGCCCAATATTGCCCTGATGCCCCCTTACTATAGGTATGAAGCATCAGCCGAGGTAGAAGGAGTTCGAAATGATTTTTACTATCCAGTTTCTATCTTGAGCAGCAGAGGTCCGATGTGTCTTCAAATCGTGATTTCTGCTCGTGTGATTTCTGCGAAAGCCATCACTGAGTGGCTGATTGGCATCTCACTAGCATTGGCCCAGTTGCCCTTTTTATTCCAGAGTGGCTAGACAGCAGACCATCCACCAAGGGAAGCGATCGATAAATGAAGCTCATGACGGAATCCATACAGTGACTTGTAGCATCTTTGCTTTCTATTGAATTTTCCCGAATCGGTTGTATGTTAAGCATTTTCATGATTGCAATCCTTTTTGTTGAGACGTGTGTGAACAAATCGTTGCAAGGAAGTGCGCTAGATAGCAGTCTCAGCGACAAAACGATGGAATGTACCAACTAGCTTCCAGCTCTTGTTCGCACATATCTTCGAGATATTACTCGTGAGGTCGCAGAAACAATCCTCTGAGGTCCAGGCCTATGGCGCTGGGCCTATTAAACTTCGTAATGGTGGCCAATGAAGGTATCAGAGAGCTTATGAACCCTCATTCAGTGCAACACAATCAAACAGTTCGTCGGAGCTAAGCAGTGGTTGTTTCTCAAGGAGTTAGAACACTGTCCATCCCAGAGTAGATATATTTTATGTGACGAGATCAATGAAGGAACACTGAGCTATCAAAACAAATGCATAGGGTATACATAAGAAACTCCTGGTGTTTGAAATTGGAAATTTACAGCAGCAACCTCTTGTTACCGTAATTTTTGCCCACATTGTATACTTCATTTTGAAAAAGCTTGGCACACGGCACAACCTGAACGACCTCCCTTGTAAGGAGCACCCAAAAGCATACATTTGTCCCGGGGCTCCCCTTTAGAAAACATTTGCTGTAATACAATCAGCGAAATTGCTTCATTCACAACAACACATTTGCTTAAAAAAATTCGCTCTATCGTCCGGTGCGGCGGCTCACTTCATCGCTCCGATCGCCTACTATTTTCTGTAGTCCCATCGGCTCTCTTCTGTTACAAAGGACTCACGCTTTGCTTGCTGTGGCACGTGGGCAGTCTTTAATCGTCTTAAGTGCCACCAGCAAAGGTAATTTACTGTTCGAAGTCTGATTTTTGATTGGCAGTGGCGCGATAAGCGTTCGCGTTCGATCGATTTGAAATTTGTTATTGATCAACTGACATATTTTGCCATGGACATGTTGTAAGAGCAAGTGGAGGCCATCACCAATTCTAACCGTAACTGATGGTATAAAGAAAGTGATTGCCGCGATCATCCGTGTACTGCAATCACTACGCGTGGAAAACAGAGAACTTAGGCAACAATTGGATTGCATTCGGAAGTCAGTGCCTAGTGAGTTGTCACCTAACAATGGTCACGATCATGGCCGGAGGTTCGAGGTTGAACAGCGTCTGATGGTGGTGTTCCCGCTTCTGCTGAAGCAGGTCTACCCTACCTGGAGGTCGAGATACTTCACTCCACAATAATTAGTGGTGTACCTGAAGTGAAGTATCAGGCCATTAAGGAGCGTTTATCTTACGATTACGCTAGTGTATGTAATATTTTAGAGTTTCTAGGCCTTGAATGTAATCCGTTAAATGTATACCGCTTAGGAAGGCCTCTGATAGGCAAGGATAGATTGTTAAGGTAGTACACAACTCTGAGTCCTAACCATGTGGATAGCCGGTCCAGTAGCATCGAGGAAAACTGAAAAGTTCTCCTCGGTATGTTCGACCGCGTAGATGTTTGTACCGTAATGCAAGATTAGTCTCAAAAAATAAGGACTTCGTATAGATTTTGCTTGCCGATTATTACGATATTCTTGCATTCTCGGAGACATGGTTGAAACGAAGCCACACGATAGCCGGCTTACCGGGTACAAATGTAGACAACTATGTCGTGTCCACGTGTGATCGTCCCAAAAAACCCGGTGGTGGCGTTATTCTTCTTGCACAGTGCAGGCTTTCCTCCTTTTAGTGTTTGCCGAATCGATGCAGGACTCATTTGGGATACTTTGTGTAGACGTATTTTGTGAAGGCTCTAGTTTCAGGATGATTGTTGTTCATAGGGCACCCTCGCGCACCAAATCAAATTCTGCGCTGCTTGTAAAAACACTAAGTGACTTGACATCATGCGAACAGGATAGTTTGATAATAGGTGATTTCAATTTGCCGGAATTCTGCCGTGAAATTGAGGCACATCCTGGTTCAGCTATAAAAACTTGCTTAAATGAGTTGGTTCACTGTCATAATCTTGTCCAACATGTAGAAGGACCCACAAGGGTGAAAACGTACTTGATTTAGTCTTTTCCAATACATCGTGTCTGATAAGAGATCTAAAAGTGGTACCTCCCGTAGGTTTGAGTGATCACAATAGTATTATACAATATTCAAGGTAACAGCCAGAGAGTTTCCTTCTGTCTATATTTACAAGCGTATGTATTCTATTTGCAACTTTTTGACGTAGTTTAGCCCATATACGCTGGATACCCTTACTTGAGTACAGAGGTAGTGTTGACGATAAATACGAGCTTTTCATATCTATTCTGCATAGCGCAATTGACTATTATGTTCCTTGGAAGAAAGTTTCTATTGTTAGATCAATCCGCCTTCTCCAGCATTTGAAGAATATGTGGGAGAGTGTTTGTTTAATGTCGTCAGAGAATCCGGAAACGGTATGAATATAAAACCTTCACACGAGGATTTTATGCACGTCTCAAAAAATATAACGACATATAGAAACTATACATACTAATATAGAAAGGAAATTTTTGAATCAGGGAATGTTCGATGTTTTTACAAGTATTTGAGCAGAAGAATCCAGGACATCAAGCGAATCGGTTGTCTGAGAAAGGGGGAAGTCGTTGCGATTTCTTTAGTGGACGTGTTTAGTTTACCATGTTAGCTGATCACTTCGAGAGTGTTTATCAAGAAGATGATGGAAACATTCCCGATTTTTTCTTTCCACCTGTTGAACCAATGAGGGAGTTTCCCTGATTTAGTGCCTCTGCGTTGTATGAGCTAATCATGAAATGGCCAGGATCTAAATCAGTCACTCCTGATTTTGTACCACTCTTTGTCGTACAGAAAATAGCTGCTGTTATCTGTGGTCCTCTTGCATATATCTTCAATCAGTCGTTATCTTTCGGAGAAGTTCCCTCGCGTTGGAAGCACTCTTGTAATACCGATACTGAAGAAAGAACCATCCTGAAATCCCGAAAATTATCGCCCTGTTAGCATTACCTCTTTTTTTGTAGCCTGTTCGAGAAAGCCCTGAAAGAGCACGTTGCTCGTCATTTAACGGCTAATCATCTTATTTCGAGGCACGTCGTTCCGTCGAAACAAATCTCATCGAATGCCTCAACAACTGAACCGAAGCTCTTGATAATAAGGTCTCCTGCAATGTCATTTATTTCGACTTTGCAAAAGCATTTGATAGGGTCCCACAGGAAACTGATTTTCAAGCTGGAAGCATTCGAATTTCACTTCTTATGAAGTGGATTTCAGAATACCTAAGCGGTAGAACGTTCCAGGTTAAGATTGGCCAGTCTTTCTCAGATGTTAGGCGTGTGATCAGTGGTGTACCCTAAGGAGGCGTGCTGTCACCGATGCTTTTTAACATTTTCACGGCCGAGCCCACTGACTTGCTTGAAGAAGTAGGCGTTACTATCTCGGCAGTGTTAGATTCCCAAAAACTCCAGGAAGCAATTGACCTGACTGTAAGCTGGTCCAAGCAGTGGCAACTCCCAACAGCACATGCAAAACAGTCTTCATGCAGCTGATGTCTGGAACTTCATCTCCGATGAAATCGTACGCTGTTGGTGGTGTTCTTCTCTCTGCAGTTAAACCTGTACAGGACCTCGGTTTTCAATACGACAATAAATTGGACTTCACGGGACACATCAAAACCAGGGTCAGAATGGCTGATTTACGAACTTTCCAAATTTCTAAGGGTCTATCCTTAGCTAATAAAGGAGCTCTGCTGCGTGCTTACAAGGCGTATGTGCGACCCTGGTCGAATCCAGCACCACGGTATTCACACCGCAAGGAGAAAGCATGTCTATGCGCTCGAGAAGGTTCGGAACAACTCAAAGGCAAAAGTCGGGCTCAATAAGGGGGTATTATGGCGATTGAAAATGAATATAGAGATGCAAAGTGGAACGACAGTGGAGAAAAAACTGAGAAAAACCGTCGACGAGGTCGTTAACAAAACCCTCTTTCCCACTAGCAGTGAAGGAGGCTGCTTGGGGGAGAGGCACGTGCAAACAAGTCTCTGGAGATGTTAGTCGTTCTATCGGTTGATACGGCAATCAGCCTAGCTGCTTCACACGTTATGCCAGCCACGCACCACTTCCGGAGGTATGCGGTCGGAGCGCCGCCGGGCGGCGAAAGCGCTTAATACACTCCCGGGGGCCCTATTACGGCGCCTTTTGGGATTCTGAGCATGGTAACGTCTCTGTGGATGCGTAGCCATGCACAAAGACGACAAAAGGAATTGATTCGGTCGACTGAGCCTGACTCGTGCCTTTAACTCGTAAACTGCTTATTCGAATTGGTGATTTTTTGTACTCTAGAATACCAGGGACAGCTATTAGATATCGGTATCTAGGACTAACATCTTTAGAAATGAGGCGCAGAGTTTTCAATCTTTGTCTAGTTCATAAGCTGGTTCAGGGCGCGTGTGGTTACGGTTCCTCCGATTTATTTAGGTTAAGATATTCGAGAACTAGGGGAGGCTCGATGAAAATCTCGTTGACACGGCCTAAAACTAACTTGCGGGCACGAAGCTTTACCTTTAGAGCCGGTAGTGACTATTTGTAGTCATTGAAAAACATACCCGCCACTCTATCGTTGGCGCAATTCAAACGCTATGTACTAATTCAAACGCTGGTAGGCAATGACGGATCCTAATGCTTTCTGAGACTGTTTTACGTCTATTTACAGGGTGCGCCAAAATTACGGAGACAGCGATTTCGAATCGCCTAGAATGAACACGCCACAATTCCAGGAAACCAAAAATGCAGTAACGTTCACTGTTCAATAATGAATCGCAAACATCTGCCGAATCTCAGAAATTCCTTCATTGGCACTTATGCGGGCCTTGAGAAGCAGTGAGGAACCATCGGCGGTGGCACGCAAGGTAGTGCTTCAGATTACGTAGAATCCGTTCTACGTATTCTGAAGCAATTCTTCAAAATAATCTCCAAAAATGTAAAGTTCCGTCCAAGCTTCAGCTTGCAGAATCAATTCTACAGTGTAAGCCATTTATATAGAATCTGAAATGCTGACCAACTCGTTAAAAGTGATGAATTCAACAAAATTTGCTCTGACCCAGTTCGGCACCACCCTTGCCATATAGAAATCCCTTCTTTATGAAAGATCAAACAATGTTTTTAAATATTAAGATGGCAATTTGCTTGGGAATTCTCAAGTAATCTCCTTAATGTCCATCTCTCGTGACATTCGGCGGAACGAGTGCGCAAAATGCCACCAAATTTTGTTCCGCACCATGCTGACATTGCTCGTGGCCGTTTCGGAAACATGGCCTTCCCATCCAGAATGAGTGCATTTGCTTCCTCACTCCTCGGAGCGTTTAGTGGATCCATGATTGGTACCCAGGTAAAAAACAAAACGCTGATAATTCTTGCGTGCCGCAAACACTCAAAGCTGAAGTTCAGTGATCTAGAAATAGCGGCAGAATCATTCAGCAATCGTAACAATCATACATATTGGTGGTCAAACAACATAATTATGAACAGGTCAACACAACTAAACCAAAATGAGCGCAGTAGTAAACAGCATCTTTGAATAGTGGTCCCAATAGTGCGCGGAAAAGCTGTCTCCGTAATTTTGGCGCACCCTGTACATCTATTTCATAATTATAACGATTCTATTTGATTGTGTTCAGTTTTCTTCAACAATTCACATCGTGTTACTGTTACTTTTCTCACGTATGCCTTCCGCGAACGTAATAAACTACACTTGTATTTATACTTAACACAAATGCCGCTTTTGCTCTCTCGACCCTCCCCCCTCCAGCCCTCCTCCTGTAAACTCTAAATGGTGCACATAGAACTTCAGTAGACATCATTTTTCCTCTTTCACGGATGGTTTCTACGACTCGACCGGATCATCGTCTTTTGTGATATCGTGAACCTTTTTATGCATGGTGTATGTTGCCCTTAAGGGAGAAATTCGTTAGGCTAGGTAAGTCGCGTCAAAGCTTCTGCATTCAGACAACAGCAAGGTTGTACATAACTTTCAATTGGATTATTGTTGTTTTAAGTCGCAGCTTGCGTTGCGTTGTTGTCACAAGAATACTGACTTGTGGGGCAAACCTTTCGCCCCAGCCTCGTTTTGCTTACGTAGCCATCTCCAATGAGTTCACTTTCCACGCCACATTCCACCACATCAAGATGTTTTTGGACACTGAATTTCGGGGTTTTTTTTCAGCCATCTAGGTCTTCTGACTAGCAGTCATTACATGTAGGACATAGTGTTTTCAGAAAGTCAACTGCAGGATAGGGTGCGAGGGTATCAATATGTAGAACCACCTGGTAAACTTGCACTCGCCTACCAGGGTATTGGTGTAGACGTGTTTGGAAGACGGGCAGAATAAGCAGGAAAATGATTGGTTTCTTGAAAATTCTGCTTTTGTTATAGTAATTTTGAATCAGCACGATGCAACACCAACGTTTGACGCGAAGTGAGCTCACTAAGAGAAAATCGAACGCCAATGATACCGTATCGCTAACTTCCATGTCTACGCTTACTAATGACTACGCTGCGGACAGTTTTGGTGTGGAAGGGCCCGGTTTTAGGTTTGGAACTCGACTGTGTTGAGCTTTCGCAACGCCAAACCTTGCTTATTTAGATGTCTGACTATCGTTACTATTCAAAACTAAATTCCATTCCTGTCACTCCACTTTCTTTCATTGCCAAGTACTATTGATTGCTATGTTACTGTAATAACATTACTACTACCGCTATCATAACTGTACCATTCATACTAGAAAGGAGCTATTCATGCACAGCTCGCTCAACAATTAGCCTTTTCAGATCCCATCAACGTCACTGTGAATCCAGTAGTTCAAATTCTCTTCAATCAACAAGTTCGTCGTGGCATTCGATCCATTTTGTACAGGGGAAAATCAACGGTTCCAGCAACTCAAGCAAATGTTACAAGACTGTCCCACAAGCTCTAGGACTCCAGGAGAACTGAAAAGGATAATCAGAAAATAAACAAGATACATTATTGACGGAAATGTGGTTGCTTTGCTGCTTAGTCCTCGGCACCAGGGTGTTGGACCAGCACCAGGTCAATCCTCGAGGATCATCAGGCTCACGTCCTTAATGTTCTTTTTTGCTTATCTATGGCTTTCTTTCATTTTCTTTTCACTTATTTCTGTTGGATGAACTTGGATATGTCAACACAACAATAAAATCACGGAGGTAAACACGTTTAAATTTTTGGCTGCTCAGCTTGATTTATCCTAGAGCTCCTAATCTTATCTTGTGAACAAAATTTTCGCCCCAGGCGGGACTAGAACCCGCACCTCTCGCTTTCCGGGTAAGTGTGCTACCAGTTACGCTATCGGGGCACGATTTCATTCTCACTCAGCTTTTCATGGTATTGCCTAGTGCTCGCGGTCATTGCCGATATCGGTTAAGCGGCTCAACACGTGCGCGAAAGCTATGGCACGTATACCATGACAAGCTGAGTTGGAATGAAATGGTGCCCCGGTAACGTAACTGGTAGCGCACTTGCCCGGAAAGCGAGAGCTGCGGTTCTAGTCCCGCCTGGGGCGAAAGTTTTGTTAACAACCCACTATTCTTGTGAAACATTCGCAATGCTAACTGTGGCGTTAAAACAGTACAATACCGCCACTAACTTTTGAAAATTTCGACGCGACGCGACGGATTTGCAACGTCGCAAAGCGTCGCCCCTTCATAACTCCACCCAAAGCGTGTCAAATGATTGGTGGAAAACTACGGTACTCGCCGTAAAAAATCGAAAAAAAAACACGCGAAAAACGCGAATTCGCGTTTTTTCGTTTTTCGTTATAATCGCTTCAGAATTAAGATTTTCGAAATCTGAAAAAAGCATTGATTTCAGCTCGTCGAGTCCTATAAGAATTTGTTTTTGAACTTTTGGAAAGCCCCACTTCAGATTGCGCCATGCACTCGCGTTGGCTCGAGAAAAAATTGTTTGAATTTGGTGCGCATGTAATCCACTTGTGCATCATGATCGTTCTTCAGAGAGATGGGTTTAAGCAGTTGCCCCAGAACGCGCCGCGTATTCAACATCGTCCATTTTATTGTGAATGGATCGATTGCTTTTTTCCAGATTTCATGGTCCCTATTCCATGGTGGCGCGTAAAATGACATAACACGTAGTCCCTGCGCTTAACATCTCCTCCTCTCGTGTTCAAATGGAAATCATAGATCAATTCTCGGCCGGACAGTTAGCCTATCTGGTGAAATTTTCCAATATTTGTGCGAAGGTTTTTCCGAAATCTGAGGAGGGAGCGGGGAAATTTCTTTACTGTTGTAGAGTACGCTTACTTGGGTGTAGGAATAAGATCACACACTTGCTTATAGATGACCGCTTCCTGCGTGCTGTGGCCATGGACATGTCTCCTCGTCATGCCCTAGCCTATTTGGTGAAATTTTCCAATTTTTGAGCGAAGGTTTTTCCGAATTGGAAAGGTAGCGGGGAAATCTCTCCAATGTTGTAGAGTAAGCTTGCGTGTGTGTAGGAATAATATGACATGCTTGCTTGTAGACATGCGCTTCCGCCGTGATGTGGCTGTGAAAATGCCTCCTCGTCATGACCCTGTGAAAAGATCGGACGTTTCTGCATTTCCAGATAAACTCGCAGAGCTGCAATGTGCCCCGTTAGATTCTCCGTAGAAAATCTATCAAATGATATGCAATACTCCTCCCACTTGAAGCTTTGGTTTTTAACCGTTTTCAGCCTTCCCCTATTGCCGATTGGGCATCATTATTCCATACTGCCCCAAAATCTCAAAGTTTCATTTTTCGTCTAAACTTTGTCTATTGGGCCCTGATTACGAATATGACATTCGTTTTCGTAGTGTGGCCCCAAACATCACACCTTGCCCCATTCTTTGCGACATGCTCCATGTTTAGAGCAGATGTTATGCAGAAAGCTGTGAAGGCAGCGACGAATTTCCTTTACTGCCTGTAGACTACGGTCACTTGTCTGTAGGATTTACATAGAAACCTCGGTGGCAGGTGAATCTTCCTTCCGTAGTGTGACCGCAAACATCACACCTCGTCATGCTCTTGCGATATGATCAGATTTTTTTGGTTCTCCAGATGAACATGGAGGATTGAGATATGAACCATTCAATTTCCCATAAAAAATAGTGTCGAACGGTATACAACTCACTTTCTGGAGAACATCTTGTTTACCTGCCACTAGATCCATTTTGTGACATTTCCCAGGGATGTTTTGAGGAAATTCGAGACGGGAGGGAGGAACTCTCTTCCCTATCGTAGAGTAAGTTTACTTGTATGTTGGAAAAAGATGATGCACTCGGGCTTGAGCGAGTGTTTCTTCCCTGGTGTGGCCTCAAACATCGCTCTCCGTCATGCCCTGAAACAAAAACGAGATTTTTTGGTCTTCCAGGTGGAGGGAGCTGTGGTGTACACCATTCGATTCTCTATGCAAAATGCTATCGAACGATATACATCACAGTTCCCACTTAAAGCTTTCGTTTTTCACCGTTTTCGGCCTTTTTCTTATCGCCGATCGCCTTCTCAGCCCTGGCCACCCACGTGCTAATCACGTGCGCGGTGAGTGATGACTTTCCCACGCACTTTCGACACGCATAGCGGTGTATCGATCGGGCTGCCCTCCAGCTACCGAGAAAGGCCATCGGCTGTTACGTGAGCTCTCACGCACCGCGCACGTGAATAGCACGTGGGTGGCAGGGCTGAGGAAGGCTATCGGCGATAAGAAAAAGGCCGAAAACGGTGAAAAACGAAAGTTTTAAGTGGGAACTGAGATGTATATCGTTTGATAGCATTTTGCATGGAGAATCGAATGGTGTACACCACAGCTCCGTAGAGCCACCTGGAGGGCCAAAAAATCTGGTTTTTATTTTAGGGCGTGACGGAGAGCGATGTTTGAGGCCACACCAGGGAAAAAAGCCTGAGTGTATCATCTTTTTCCAACATACAAGTAAACTTACTCTATGTAGTGGCAGGTAAACTAGATGTTCTCCAGAAAGCGAGTTGTAAACCGTTCGACAGTATATTTTATGGGGAATTGAATGGTGCATATCTCAGTCTTCTATGTTCATCTAGAGAACCAAAAAAATCTGATTATATCGCAAGGGCATGACGAGATGTGATGTTTGGGGTCACACTACGGAAGGAAGACTCACCTGCCACCGAGGTTTCTATGTAATTCCTACAGAAAAGTGACCGTAGCCTACGACAGTAAAGGAATCGTCGCTGCCTTCACAGCTTTCTACATAACATCTGCTCTAAACATGGAGCATGTCGCAAAAAATGGGGCAAGGTGTGATGTTTGGGGCCACACTACGAAAACGAATGTCATATTAGAATGTCATGTCACGAGCATACTCTACAACATTGAAGAGATTTCCCCACTACCTTTTCAGATTTCGGAAAAACCTTCGCTCAAACATTGGAAAATTTCACCAGATAGATAACTGTCCGGCAGAGAATTGATCTATGATTTCCATTTGAACACGAGAGGAGGAGATGTTGAGCGCAGGGACTACGTGTTAAGTCATTTAACGCGCCACCATGGAATAGGGACCATGATATCTGGGAAAAAGCAATCGATCCATTCACAATACAATGGACGATGTTGAATACGCGGCGCATTCTGGGGCAACTGCTGAGACCCATCTCTCTGAAGAACGATCATGATGCATAAGCGGGAATATATGCGCACCACATTCAGACAATTCTCGAGCCAAAGCTCGAGTGCATGGCGCAATCTGAAGTAGGGCTTTCCGAAAAATTAAAAACACATTCTTATAGAACTCGACGAGCTGAGTTCAATGCTTTTTTCAGATTTCAAAAATTTTAATTCTGAAGCGAGTTATAACGAAAAAACGCAAAAAAACGCGAATTCTTGCGTATTTTTTCGTTTCGTTATATATCGCTAAGCCTCAGAGCCTCAGACGACTTGGGACTTGCGCAGGCAGGACGAGCATCGCGTCAGCGTTATCCACGCTGTCGAGAGGACGATGCTAGAGTAACCCTATACACGCAAGTGCAGAGGGAATCCGGAGTGCCGAACTACGCCAACGATCGAAGATCAGGGACGCTGCCGTTTTCGCCAAGGAATCGAAGATAAGGTGGGCGGACACGTTATGCGATTTTGCGATGAGCGTTGGACCAGAGCGGTTCCGACTGATACGCGTCGGACGTCAAACGAACACCTGGACGACCGCCGGCTTGATGGTCAGACTTCTTCACGAAAGCTCTGAACGAAAGGAATGAAGAACATCGTGTCCCTCGAGCGAGGAGGGTCCACTAGACAACTCTTGCACGTGACAGGGACGAATGACGTTGCTGGCTCCCGCTCGAGCAATTCGATGATCAACGGGACGACAGGCGACAGGTGATAGGTGATACTGATCGTTAACTGTTTTCGCTGTTTTTTTTAAGAAGCAGGATCAACCATCTTTTGGTATTGTAAGCTACCAACAATGGGAGATCGCACGTATATATATCCAGAAACGCCCGCCCATTTGAAAAATTCTTCCGCCCGCGCGCGCTCTTTCAAGCCGATGTGGCGTTGGAGCGAGCATTCTTACTGCCTTCCTGAGTTGCTACTATCCAAAGCACTATAACTCGAGCCTGGAGCTCTGGTCGGCGTTAAAGAGGCAAACATCCTGATATTGAGAGCATGAAACTTATGCGAGAACATTTGCTTACGGCTATTTGATCTTCAAAGTCAAATAAATCGTCGCAATCACTCCGTGAGACTTATAGACCACTACGAGCATCCCATATCATGGTACAGCGCACAAAAAAGATAAGGGCTGGAAATATAAACCGCCAACTTCTTCGCCACGTTTTTGACGATCAACTTTCCTGGCTCATCATATTCTTAACTCGATTATTTCCAACGCTCTTGGAAGCTGTCGCTTAATTTGACCTTTTTCTATTTCCACTTCGCAACCCATCAAATATGAGTTCACCCACCGGTTGCGCATTTCTAGGAGCTATGGCAGGATACGCGGAGTAACCCCATTAGGACTAAGCTTAGGGGGTGGCAGGAACTTTGTGCAAAATGAAAATCACTCACGCAGCCCGAATCCCCATCCCGCCTTATCCTGTGTTCAGAAAAAGGTTTCGGCGTGAGTGCCTCCAGGGTTGGGGCAGTCCGTAAAAGCTCTATAAGGACTGATTGCGAGCCTGAAAGAGATGGACGAATTCCGGAGAGATATGAACTGCTTACGCTTCCGAACTCCTTCGTCCTGAAACGAAGCGCTTCCGTGGATCTGACGTGGGCTGCCCATCCCTCCCCACCCGAGTCTCCTTGCCTTTCTTACGTGTTTTGAGTGCACAATGCCCCGGTATCTTGCAATAGCGCCCACTTTGTCATCATGTATTACATCGAGCAAAAACCCTAGCTATCCTTCTATGACTTTTCGTTGTTAACTTTTTGTTACACATCAACGTTTGAGGTAGATGCGTACGTGGGCGAATACCCGAGCGGTAGGAACGCTCGCCCCAGTGCGAAATCGTTTTGAAAAAGCACGCAGAGGGAAATTCTTTCAAAGGGGCGAGAGTTTCGGTATATGTATACGTCCGATCACAATGGACTACTATTAGGCACGTAAAAATAAAATAAAAGAGAGGAGCTAGTTTAGTTCATGGGTTTGGGGCAAGACATGAGACGGTGTTCTTATTAGTAGAGGACGGGAGGCTTCACAGACCTAACGTGGAGAAAATCAAACGTTTCTCAAAAGTTCGATAGCCTTTTCATTTTGTGTCTCATCATGGTGCGCGCTTTATAAAGCGCATATCAGATGCGATAGACGTATCGATCTATCGTGAGTATCCCCTTATTTTCACAAAAACACCGTCGTAATCGAACGAAGCTCAATTTGACAGTGGATCACCCGGTGGTCAAGAGAATTACGACAAAAGTATTTTTTCTCAACCACTGACCTTCCTCATGAAGTTTTTCTTTGTTGTAGAACACAACCCTCGCTCTTTTCCAAGAACTCACCTATATGAGAAAAATGATAATGTTTAGGAAAGGTATGACTAATTGGGTTTCAAAATTCGTCTGTTCCAGAGAAATACTGCGCAAACTTCTTTTTCTTCTTCTCCCTAGCGTTAGTCCCACGCAATCGCAGGGTCCGCCGTTTTTGTCAGCCGTCGCCAGGTTAATCTATCCGGAGCGTCCTCTGCTGTGGCCATGACTTCACTCAGATCTTTCTAAATTACGTCTCTCCACCTCTTCTTTGAGGCTCCTCGCAGTCGCTTGCCTTGCACTTCGAAGTCCTTCGATGTTCTTATCGGATGATCCTGTGGCCTCCTTAGCACATGCCCATACCATCGAAGGCGCTGCTCTCGCAACTTCAGCTGTACAGGAGCAGTATGCATGACCGCTCTGACCTCTTCGTTTCTCACCCATTTCAGCCACGTCCAGCCGCAGGCCCATATCTGCATCCTCATCTCAGCGGAATGAAGCTGCCTTTCGTGGTTCCTGTTCAGAGGCCAGCAGTCGCTGCCGTATAGCATCGGAGGCCTCACGACTGTCCGGTACACCTTCCCTTTGAGCGTTTTGGAGCACTTTCGATCGCAGATGACTCCAATGGTCTCTCTCCATTTCATCCATGCCGCGTTGATCCTCCCCATTACTGCCTGGTCAACACTACCGTCGGCCTCCAGATCGCTCCCTAGGTAGCGAAAGTCCTCCAATCTTTCGATGGTCTCACCATGGCTGTCCACAATCGGCTCTGCACCCTCTTCCAAGCTCAGGAACTTGGACTTCTTGGCATTCAACCGGAGCCCACCTTCTGCCAGGACATTCTGCCATCTCTGCGCCTTGGCTTGAAGTTCTTCTCTGCTTTCCACTATCAGAACTATGTCGTCAGCGTAGAGGATTGTCTTGAGTGGTCCTTCCAAGAGCCCCTCCACCAGTACGTCAGTGTTAGGAGGAAGAGGAACGGGCTCAGAGCTGACCCTTGGTGCACCCCAACCGTGATGTCCACCTCCTTCGTTAGCCGTGAGGGGTGCGTATGGCTGCTTTGGTTCCTTCGTACATGTCCCTAACCAGCGAGACCAGGTGTTCTAGCACGTTTCTTTCCTTGAGCGATCTCCATAGTAGTGCTCGCGGTAGCCGGTTGAACGCCTTTTCTGGGTCGAGCAAAGCTAGGAAGCAAGGCTTGCGCTTTTCACGATACTTTTCCATCACTTGCCTGGCGATGAAGATGGTATCCGATGTGGATCTTCCAGGTATGAACCCGTACTGCTCCTGGGAGATCGGGACCAGCTCTCTTATCTTCGAGTCGACCAGCCGCTCGTACAACTTCAAGGTATGCGCAGTCATCTTGATTCCGCGGTAGTTGGAGCAGTCCATCGCGTCGCCCTTCTGTTTGAAGATGGGGACGATAGTACTTGTCCTCCAGAGAAATACTACGCAAACATCCACAAAAAATCACCAATGTGACCACACCCCTACGCTGTGATTTTGTAGTGTAATTTGGCATTCTTTTTCAAAGCTCCGATCATTTAACCATGCTAGCTTTGGATTCCCAAAATATCAATTTAGAAAAGTTACGGTCGTTGGAAGACCGAAATTTCTAGAAAAAAAAACCTTGCTTACACGAGAGCTTACCAGCTGGACAAGTTATTTTAAAAGTAGTTTCCCAGCCGGAGTCCAATGAAGGGCAAACCTTTCCTGAAAAATTCGTAAAGCATGAGCGTTTAAAAGTTGAGCGACCGCATAAGCCGCCATCCGCAAAAACTCGGCCACCTGAATAGTTGTATTTGAGGACGAAAGGTAACATTACATGAAAATCACACTGCTAAGTAAGCTAGCTTGATGGTGTATGGCTGTCCGTTCGTTCAAGATGTTGCCACTGGGAACCTGGCCAGCTTGTGTGAGCTGAGCTGAACGCGGACACTCTTGTGCACGCAACAGGCCGTTCACGCAGACGTACGAACCTGAACGGGCAAAGTGACTTCTTTGACTGTATGTTGGTGGAGTGTTCCAACTTGAAGGACATGCCGTGGCTTCAAGCCATCCTTGTGGCTGAGTCCAGTAAAAGTCGGTGACGGTCAGGTGTGATCGTATCTGGACGTTACGTGACTCGCAGCGTGGCGCACGATTACTGCCTTTTCGTGAAAAGCGTTGCTGCTTTTGGAAGCAACCGTCAATACCACTTCTCCTCTGCAGTATGTTCTCGGTCCACAGACAGGCTGCTCCGATCCTCGCCAAAGGACGAAGTTCTGCGGTCCTGCCTAGATGACAAATTAGCTGATGTACCATCACAGGATTGCCCTAATTGAACGCGCTGAACTTTAATGGTTTACCGTCGGGGGCTACGAAGATGGTTTACACAGTTGTTCATGGCGATACTAGGTATTTGGTTCACAAAACCCCGGATGCGATTTGAGAATTTTTGGGATATGCAAACTCGCACAATGCTCACCAATATGTGATCACCAGTATCGCAAAATGTGACTCCACCGCAATTCAACTTTTACAGTGGGTACCAGAACCAAATTGACTTTTGTCTTTGTCGCGACAGCGTTTGATCGAGGCTATGTTCAACGGACACGAGCAGTGGCGTACGAGACTACAACTGATGGGAATCACATTCAAACTAATCACTGCAGAAAAGGTTTTGAGAGCCGTTGTTTTGTCATATTTTGTTCTTGCTTGAGTTCGTCAACATTCTGAAGTCACTACCTGCTAGACCAGATTTCAAACACACTGTATGGGCTAAGTTGGTATGCACCAACAAGCTTTGTTCGCGCGAACGATTTGTGAACGCAAGCTAGCAGTTTCAAACGTCGGCGAGAGGAAATTAGCAGAACTGGTGGGTGACTTTTCAGCAGTCAGCAGGCTGCGACTGCGAGGGAATGAGCTATACAATGAGGCGGTCAGAAGCTTATTCATAATCAACGGAAAGAGATCAATATATAATAAAATATATCTAACGCCCAGTATAGACAGTACACAAATGATCGAACAAAAAAGTCCGAAACATATGATTAACAGGTATAAAAAAATTTACAATCAAAATATAATCTGAAAATGCGGAAAAAAAGAGGTACACATCTTCGAGTCTGCGCAAATACAGGCACTTATACCGGAACCGTATTGAAATTTACATTCTTTAGAATTTACATAGATCTTGGAGCGTTTCCTCCAGTTGCATGTCTCAACCTGCGCATCCACTTGTGTGTAGCTGTTGGGATACCAAGCTAAAGTTATGCAAATGTTAAGAGTTTTCGAAACGTTTTCACGGAGCTCAGCGCTGGTAGCGTTCGTTAGGAATCTGAGCCGAACTTATCACCAACATCTTGTATGGTACATAATGCATCACAGCAGTCTTCAACGTTTCATCCCAGTCGTGAATTGGGCTGTAAAAAATCAAAGTGACAACATTCAATGGAGTCAGGTTTGATCATTCGCGAACTTTTCTCGCTTTTTTCATTTCACCTCTTTTTACAGGCAAACAACTAAAATTACCTTGTTATTGCGAATCCGTCATTGGGGCAGTCCTAGTCTTGCTAATATTCCCGTGAGGCTTTGGCAAGCGCACAACTATACGTCTGTAGAGCAATGGCAATTTGATGGCATTAAACGTATGATTTGACTGAATGTTGAAAAGCTTAGACGTAGCCCATATGTATTATTGGCTGAGTACGCGCAGAAGGCTCGCTTATTGGACACCTTGATTTATTTACTAGAAACAAGCGTTTTGCGCTTTCGGCAGTGTGTTATTCGTCTAGGTCTCAAACAGCGCTCCACTGCCACTTGTATATGCAATAACTATCCGCCACATGTTTCAGGCGACTAGAATCATACGAAGGAATTCAATGGTCTTAACACAATTGGTGTCGCAGTAAGAACATCACGACCCGCAGTGAGTTGTACAGCGCGCTATTAATAGACCTTAGAATCAAGTGGAATAATTTGGCGTGAACAAGTGCCAAAAACCTTACTGATATCTAGAACTGGGCTAAGGAAGTTTCGTCTTGGAAGAACATTCTAATATATTAGTTGCCACTCAAAAGGTTGGAAAATGGTCGGGGGCCGGTTTTGAAAAATTGCATCAAAAATGTTTGCTGCGGGTGCTCGTTGGCTTCGAGCAAGCCCTAGAACTTTGCGAGGGCTATGGAGCTCTCTGCGCACGACCCTATGAGCAGCAGACTAATCAGGTGGAGTTGACGAGAATGGCACAGGCTTCGTGCTGGTCATTCTACTAAGGTCGCCTTTCTTTTGTCTGGGATAGCGCATTCCTGCGTTGCGCGCTGATTACAAAAGTGTCACCTTTCGGTATAGCGAGACCCTCGGCCGTTTTGAGATACAGTCTTTTTCGACAACATCGGTATTCCGCGCTGAATTGGATGTGTTATGGAAAAAGAGGCACCAACTTGTGAAATTTTGGCAGAAAAACATTCGTTCAAAGTACCTCTCTAGTTGTTTTAACTCCAGTTTACCTGACTAGCAGTTAATCGCGGCATATGGGAATTTCAGAATTCATGTCACTGATCACATAAAGGTATGAACAAACATGTTTACAAACTCTTAACTCTGAAATCTTTCTCGAAACCTCTATACCCCCCGAAATAATGCGAATGAAGCATTCATGCAGCGTCGTACGAAAAATGGATTGCGGTCGAGGCGGTCTTTACGATTCGCTAAAGCCCTTGCTGTTGCATCTCGGAGACGAGGAGGAATGGGGCATGCACGGGCTTGTGGCCTAGCGCTCTATTGCAAGCAATCAGGGGGCATTATGCCGCTTGATTATGTGGTTAGCATTGAATTCGGCTTTTAGGAATATAGAGATGTAGTAGTCCTGCTTGCTTGGCTGGCTCTCATTGTGATCACGGCGCTCATGGTACCTGGTAGAGCTTCATGGGTGTAGGGCGATGACATGGGTGCTTGTAGCCTATCGCTCTTTCCCGTCGATCCATAGAATATTGGAATAGTTCACGGCTGACGTCAATTTTTACGGGAGATGTCGCTCGACAACTATCTGCAACATGTCGTGCGCTATTCCTGTTTCTCCTCTACAACTCTTTTCTATTACGGGACGAGATAAGTGGAGCAGCTTTTTCCCAAGGCGCGAGTGGAGCGTACCACCCATTGGCAAGGCTTGCATGAAGGTTCAAAACCATCGTGTGACGCACTTCCACCATGACGAATTTGCCATGCACGGCTAATCTGAATTCTTCCACGCCGCGTTGCGGTAATGCTGACCGGATAACACCCGCGGTGAATGGTCTAAGGTTTGCAGACCAACATGCAGTTTGCTGTACCTCTTATCAACATCTCCTCATTGCTGTGGATTAATTGATCCTTGGTGCGCCTGGAGAAGTCCGGCTATTGCCATCCTATCATCCATCGGGTTTAGCGTCCGAGTATTTACCAAATTTTGCAAGTAGTGGCTGATCGTGGCAGGCTTGACAGGGTCAAGTGTCCATATTTCTACACTTTTAATTTTTGCCAATCGGAAACAATCGCCTGATTATATCGGTAGTTTTAACGGTGCAATACTTACGCGCCTTTCGTCGATGTCCGTACCGAAATAGCTCTGAGATCAGTGTATTTGCTTGAGGATAAATCTTCAATGATGCTGAATTATTTGTTACTTACAGTAGCATGAAGTGTTTCACCCATGTTGTACAAAGACGCCTAAAGAAAATTCAACGTAAGGTCGGCTTTCTTTCCGTAATTTTTCTGTTGTTTTCTCCAAAGGCAAGAAAACTTAAGCAAACTGCTAATTGAATTAACGTGACATTCTGCCTCCTGACTCACGCGATCGTGCCTCATCTGTCATGTTTTCCTTGATCGCCAGTGTTGCCCCATCTTCGCTCTACCATACGCACAGTGAAAAGATGTAACTTAATCGCCGCATTTTTTACACTGATTTAATGTGGGCCGCTCGAATGAGTTCCAGAAATCCAATATACGTGAAGAAACGGCGCGAGGATTTATCATCACTTTAAGCGCCTTTTACAATGAGAAAGAGCTCTGATTAAAATGCGAGCAACAGCATGTTGAAACCGTTTGGTCTTGTACCGCTTTCCGAAACCGATGTTTCAGGCAACACAAACAAATGAATTTATGGAATTGGATTTCACTTTTTTACTTGAAATGTAACGACAATTCTCATATTGTCATCACTGTCATCCACTTCATGAAAATTCGATGAATTTTACGCGCCTTGTCTCACCCCAAAAATTCTGGAATTCAGGTGTAAAAGCGTTTGGTCTCCTAATTGCTAACGGGTATGCTTACGCTGCCAAGTCTCCTCGTCATACTTGGGATGGAGACGCTTGTCTCAAATTTTGGTGGTTAGGTGATTAGTGTAATTGTTATGTGTTACTCTTTATTTGCCGGCCGCGGCCACATCACGGATTACGTAATCTACATCGATTTCCGTAAGAGCGGAGGCTTGCTGAAGGCTGAAGTTAAGTATGATTTTCACTTTGTGTAATTTCGTGTTTAGCAATATGAAATCAAATCATTACTTCACGCGCTTCGCGCGCATTTGCATATATGGAATGGGTTCGCGGGCCTAAGGTCTATGCTCTCACTCTCGTTAGCTCTCTTCGGGATGTTCTCGTTTGCAGGTCATACCTAAAAAGCAGCACTGAATAAGAGTATAGGTTTGTTTCCTTACATTGAGCGAAGAACGCCGAACCAACCTAAGACTTGTCCTCTCTCGCTCGAGTAATCGAGCATGCAGAATACCTGAAACCACAACCACACAATACAGACTGCTGTTTGTTCTCTTAATTTTTTGTTCCACCAATACAAGCCTGCTAATTCATCTTCTAACTTACGTCTTTAGAGCTGTTACTGATATGTAGTAAATTACAATGCGGGTAGCTGTAACATTTTGCGAATGATGAGACTGATCTGTGAAGTAAACGCTCTGTTCCACTCGTAGCTATAATAAACTGTGATATAACTTACCAATGACGGGGGTGTGCAGATTCATTCGCAGCAAGGAAACGATTTCCCTGATTGAGTGATCTGGCACAGTTCCATTTTTAGAGAACTTTTAGTACTGGATCTGCCATGTAAGTGCGAAGCGGATCACATGGGAATAAAGTTCAAAGCTAGAATAGTGAATAGGCACGCTTTTTGTGCCTTTTCGTGGTCCTGATGAACGTTGCGTTTCAACGCTTCACCAGGACCACATAAAACAAACGAACACGTTCTAAAATTAACTCATTATTAGTTTCGCACATTCTCTTTTGTGTGCAACTAGGACCTTACAGTAATCAGCAGGGGAGTTAACAGGTTGAGTTGGCCACTTTCTACTACTTTCATGTGGCGGCAAACCAGCACAAAATATACGACGAGGCCAGTCACATGACTGATGTATTTATTTTCGTCAAATTTGATGCAACAATGGTCAAATACGCGACATTTCTTCAGGTGCAAAGTGTGGCTCTGTTCACTGACTGAGGGTGTCTCCCGTCATGGGAGGTCTAGATCGCTTAAGTGTTGAAGTTGCGACTACGCAGCAGCTTCGGAACGTTTACAGCTAAGCCGCAGGCATCTATTGATTATCGACTGCCGCCGACCGCCGCCGGCTAGAAACCGTACCCGCATACCCTTCGTGTATATTTCTACTGTGTCGTAGTGGTCGGTCTTAGCTGTGCTTTATCGACTTAGTGTTGTGCGCCTGCCCGCATGGCGCAGTCTCTTCTTTTTGCTTGTGTGTCGCCACTTAGGACTTACTTTCGCGAGTTGTTTGAATTTTCTGAATTTTTTACGATGTTTTTTCTTTCCATTCAACACTTGTGGGCCATCTCTGATTCCGTATTCGAGCTAGATTACCAACATTAAATTTGGCCTGGACCTTGTCTCAGAAGCGGCGTAACGATTGGTGCAAATCTTTCTCGTACTCCGTTATTTTTATCAACGAGCTTCCAAATCGGTCTTGTTAAAGAGAGGAACGTCCTCAAAGATGAGACTAAAGAGCAAATAAACGCAAAAAGTAAAGAAAGAGCTGGGCAGGCTTCGAGTGGAGAAACACAGCAGCGTACAGAATAAAAAACTCGAAGTGACTCATCGGTAGCCAGGAGCTGCTGTAATACATATTGGTAATCCTGGCCCAGCCGTGATGTGCACTATAACAGCTCCTAAGAAAACAACACTTATTGAGGATTCATTTACCCTTCGCATCAACGCGTTAAGGCAGGATCCTAGAAATTTGACAATCTATTCATCAATCACCTATACAGACGGTCCGTAGAAGTGGAACAGAGTTGGAGAATACTGGTGAGCAGTCTGGATGAAGACCTACACCTACACCAGGAATTGAACAGTGCCGAGCCTTGTAATCATTTCAAGAGGTAGTCGCTGATCATTCGTGGCACATCTGAATATCGTATGTCTCAAGATACACAAATTCTCTAACCCTAACTATTTTACTCTCCGTTCATGAAATTTTCCCCATAATCGTTGCCGCCAAAAATGGTCCTCTATCCAGCAAACATCACTCTATGGGCTTCCACACATACGGTCCTTTCAACATTCGCCAACCCTTTGAATCCCCTCTCTCGTTGGAATTATGCCAAGGTTCGGTTGACCGTGGGTTAGAGTAAGAGTAAGACAGTGTTGAGAAATCCTCGGAAAAATACACGTATCCCTCAGGAGCGAACATATAAACTCGTGACTAGGTAATTATTGTGACTTCTAATCATAGCGATAGCATACAGCAGCGACAGCTGTGAACAGGGAAGCCTTTTATCCGGAAGAAGGTATACTGTCAAAGAACAAATTATATCTGACCTTGGAATAAGACAGGCGACTTGCCTTGTGTGTCTATTTAATGGTGCAATCTCGCAGACTATTCTTCATTCTTTCTTGAAACCCAGCGTGCTTAATGGAGGAACTAACGGCAAGAAGCCCACCGCTCACAGAAATAGGGCACACTGCATTGTTTAGCAGCCTAATCAACTTGTGGTTGTGATGACACCTCCATATATAATAATATGTATGACGTTCTATTGGTGCACTTGAAGTTATTCCAGAAAGAGGTTGAATCTCGAATGGAACTGATCGCCTGTAGTCGATTATCACGAGAGGGAAGCCTGAGTGTATCGGCGGAGGTTAAAAAGATCCCTACTATATGTAAAAAGCTATGGATGTCTGTTTGTGTGTGTGCCACGAAATCCATAGCGCGCTTCACGGAGCGCTGCATTTTGAACATGATTTAGCGGATGGAACTAGAACATATGTGAATCGAAGACTCTTTTTCATAAAACTTTACTGATAAC